>JAQSNX010001845.1:0-125279 GCA_029532605.1 Oreochromis grahami | reverse complement strand
TGGGATTATTTTTTGTATTTAGAAATAATAGTACCAACTTTTTTTTTCAACATGTGTGGCACTGGCGTGGCGCCCCCTGATGGACGGCGCCCTTAGCATTTGCCTATACGGCCTATGCCACGGGCCGGCCCTGAGCATCACACATTAGCATGTTTTATCTCATTATCTATGACCTCAGAACATTGAAAAAATATTAAAATCCTTTTAAGAGTGATATGAATTAATTTAGAACTCACCGGAAAGAAGATGCGGAGACCAAACCAACAAAAAGCTGGGGATTGCACAGAACTCGATCCGCTCGTCTCACCGCTGCAATGTAAGCCTGACGTCTTTGTTTAGTAATATCGGATAGATGGCGTCCCTCACGTTGCCTCCAGGTTGAAAAACGATGAAAAGAGAGCCCATTATCCAGCTTCTTGCCTTCACGACCGTGTGATCAAACGTTGCAAATGATAACGCAACACGTACGAACCATAGCTGAAGCTGTATCCTGTGTCTAGCCTACTGTCATGGCGGGAGGGGGCGTGACCCACCTCCCGTGACATCACGCTCCAAAGCCCTATTGGCGCTAATTTTGAAATAACACCCCACGTGGTTACGTTGTGCAGCTGAACACGTGACCGCACAGCAACAAATCACAGCATAGCAGGAGAGGTGGGGGAGCAAAGTGTGTGTGCAGGAGAGGAGTCGAGCAGAGAGAGCTGCTTTTTTATGAAACGGGAGTAAAGTAGTGAACTTACAGGAACATATACCACTACCAACGTTTGGATCGATGTTTACATCGATCTACACACCCTTGTCTCCTGGATCATAGCTGAGATCAGCGTGAACCACGTGGGTCTCTGCTCCCTGATGTTTCCTGTGTTTGGAAAGACTTCCAGCTTCATCACGGAGTTTCTCTCGGTTTGTGGGCTCATCTAAAGGTAAGCACCGAGCTAACTTTAATGCGGGTGCAGTTTATGTTGAGTTTAGCTCTGTTGAGAATAATAGATTGCTTGGTATACACTGGAGTTAGACAGACTGTAGAGTTCGTGATTGCTTGCAACATTATGAAATGGCGGTTGCTAGGGGGAAAGAATACATATAGAAAAATAGTCTTGGAACACAAGGATGGGGTGCTGTTGTTCCAGATCTACAGGCGTTTAGATCAACTGGCGTTGGTCGAACAGATGTGTGGCAGACTTGTGTTTCAGGAGCTGCTACCGACAAACCAGCAAAAATGTGCCATATGTGTCATCTGTGACACTTGTGAGGTTATCTCAAACACACTCCGTCAGTCTTGATGCCGTTGAACAACAAAATGTTTAAAAATGTCGCGAGTTTACCTGGTGATATCCTCCCGCGCGACGCGATCGCGAAAACCGCAAACAATTAACACCACGCCGATGCTGTTCCCAGGACAGCAATAGTAAACGATCGGGAGACTCTTGTCGTCGTTATCGTTCCCCTCGCACGTTTTATTTCTCCGGTTTCAGCGTTTTTGCTTCACAACTAAAGTGTGCAGTTTATTTTGTGTGCACCAACATGGACTCGAGTCAACCAGCGCCACCTCTGGCGAAGTGCCACAGCCTACAGCCAGATCAACTTGTGACACACATCTGCAGCACGCTTGAATTAGTTTCATGCACAATACATTTGTACCTTTCAAATGTGTCTGTTTTTGCGTCATGCAAATAAACCTTCGAAAAGAATGAAATGATATCATATATTCATTATTGGCCTACATTTGTACAAAATTGACTATGTGGATGAGAAAATGCTAACTTCCTGGTTTGAGACCAGATGTAGGGTTGTACATTTCCGGTAGCTTTACTTTGCGGTCAATCGCTACTGCGAAGATATACTCCAAAATCATGTCCAAAACTCGAAAACGGAAAGATCGCGTTAAGTTACAAAGAGGAGAAGGTGGGAACACTCACCACTGTTGTGTCATAAAAAATCTAATGATGAATTTTGACGTTTAAAGAGTTTAGATCGATCAGTTGTTTACATCACTCAACACAAGCAGAACTGCATCACAGAACCAGAAGACACATTCCACATTCAGAAGCACATCTCTGTATAGTGACTGGTCTTATGATTTAAACAGGCAAATGTTCAGCATTCAAACTACAGGTGAGGAATAGTCAAACCAGATGTTTCCCCATTATGTCGATATCAGCTAGTCAAGTACACACCTACACAGCATGTTAACAAACCGTGAAAAAAAGCCACACAAAAAAATGAACGATTGCTGGTAAGGGTTTCTATACATTAGTATTTAGGAAGGGTATGTTGTGACTTACCTTCAAAATTACAGTGGTCCCTCGCTAAAACGCAGTTCACCTGTCACCTCGCTGTTTCGCAGATTTTTTAGTGCAAGTTTGCATGTTTTTTTGGGGTTTTTTTTACATCACATTGTGTCCTGCGTCCTGATCGCTGCAGCATCTCCTCCGTGCCGTCTCTCCTGTACAGTACAGAATCGCTGCATCGATCGCTAGCAGTGTGACTCTGAAGTGCAGTACTGTATGTCCACGCATCAAAAAATAAAACTGGCTACTTGATTTCACCTATCGCTGGTTATTTTTAGAACAACACCCGCGATAAACGAGGGACAGCTGAGAAATATAACATTTGAATCCTTTTTCTCTTTTACTCTGAGGCGCGGGGGAAAAATATCGACAAGTCGATGAACATCATTTACAGATATATTGGGTAAATGCCCAAGACATCTATAGAAATGTAAATCACCGCTTAATTCATTCATTTGCTTAACTTGTTTTGGACCGTAAACAAGGCGCGAATAGGACACCAGAAACAAAGCTCCGCACCGGAAGTAGCATATGCTAACGTGCACATAGTCAATTCCAAATTATATACACAAAGTCATAGAAATCATCACTCCAATTGGTCATCATGATTTTAATATTCTCTTTTTCCATAATAATGAAATACGCCTTGGACAAATAACAGAATAAATTATTACAAAATATTAATAAAAACTATAAAAATGGAGGCAACTTTTCCTGTGGTAGAATGTATACAATGTATGAAAAAATCTTTAGTGCAGATACTAATTTTACTAATTTAATAATAATAATTTTGTGTTGTAAGATTTATGAGTTTCATGATTTCATAGTGGTGCTTGGGAGAGCTTGACATTTTCTCAGGTGGTACACACTGTAAAAAGTTTGAGAAACACTGATAAGTGTATGTGTGCTTTTGGAAAACATTTTAAGCTGCAGTACAGAATCTTTGAAACAAGCTCGCTGAAAACTATTTTAGAATATAAACAGAGCACTCTGCTTCTCTTTACAGCTCCTCACTCCACCAGGGCTCTGTTTGGCACTTTCTGGTAGTGTGCAAATGTGGTGCATGTACTGCGGCAGTCATACAGACAACTAGATGGTCCAAAAATTGGCCTACCTATTGGCTGAGGTTTTAATAGAGTTGTGGCTGAACCACATAAAATATATCATTAATTTTATTCTCTCCAATCAATGATAATGTTATGTTGGAATGTTGTTAAAGAAGGTCAAAAATTTGTTTACCGGAAGCCCACACACACGGAACAGTACCTCCTCTTTGACTCCCATCACCCTCTGGAACACAAACTTGGAGTAATTAGGACCCTACACCACCGGGCAGAACTTGTTCCCTCTAAGCCTGAAGGGAAAAAGAAGGAACACACACATGTAAAGGAAGCACTGAAAACATGTGGTTATCCTAACTGGGCATTCATAAAGTCAGCAAAGAGGCACAGAAAAGAAGATCAGACACCAGCGAGGGAGGATAAGAAAGACAGACGCAACAACATTGTCATCCCCTATGTAGCCGGTGTATCAGAGAAACTCAGGAGAGTTTTCTCCAAGCACGACATCCCAGTGTACTTCAGACCCAGCAACACACTCAGACACAAACTGGTTCACCCGAAAGACAAAACTCCAAAACACAGACTGAACAACGTGGTGTATGCTGTACAGTGCAGCGAGGAATGCCCAGACCTCTACATTGGAGAGACCAAACAGCCACTTCACAAGCGCATGGCACAACATAGAAGAGCCACCTCCACAGGACAAGACTCAGCAGTCCACCTGCATCTTAAGGATAAAGGTCACTCTTTCGAGGATGCCAATGTTCACATTTTGGACAGAGAGGACAGATGGTTTGAAAGAGGAGTGAAAGAGGCCATCTATGTCCACTGTGAGCGACCATCTTTGAACAGAGGCGGTGGTTTACGACACCAACTGTCTGCCATCTATAATCCAGTTTTGAGTTCCCTCCCCAGACGCCTCAACGCCCACTCACATCCTGGGCCATCTGACCTCAGGAAATCACATGATAGGGTGGGGCCAGGTTTCACAATGAGCTCACCCGAAACCCTGGCTGATTAGGTACCACACCCGCTTTCACACCTTGTCGCATGTGATTAGAGGATCACCAGGGGGTCCTTTGTCCCTCTTTGGGGGATACTCCCACTGGGTTTAAATCTGGGACTCTCGGCCATTTGACCTTAGAACTGAAGAAGCTTCTCGGATGAGAGGTGAAACGTCTTCAAGCAACTCAAAGAAGTCCAGACGCTTTTCTTTGCAAACTCCTTTGACTCCCTTCAGAGTTACATACCATACCATAGTTATGATTAACGTAACAGTTTGATTGCTCTAATTACCTGTATTTACCTTGCGACATATTACAGGGCAAATTATGTTCAGGGTAGAGTTACATCACATAACATCAACTGTGAACACCTTATGTTACCGTGGCGTTTAAGTCCATGGGAATTATGAGTATCGGTTCATGGTATTGGTTAACTTTTACGAGTACGAGCACGCACACATTTTACAGTATCGGCACCGATACCCGATACCAGTATCGGTATCGGTGCATCCCTAATTGGAATGTGAATGTTTAGATGTGTGTGTCCGAGTGTGACCCCATAAACGACTTCCCTAAACCTGCTGGTCTGGAAAATCCAACAGTTCATCTATATGTAAAAAAGGCACTTGTAGCTATGTCAGTTTTAGTCTGTTTATCCTACCGTAAAACAATAAAAGCAGGTACAACCTTTCCCATGCTCCTAGGATGTGGGGGGTGAATGCCAGAACACTCTGGAATGCACACAAACCTCCTAGGATGAGACATTCTTTCAATATATCATCAACTACATACTTCTAAACACAAATGATTACATGCAGCATTCTACCATAAGTAAACTTATATTATTAAAATATTATACTGACTACTAAGTATAAAAGATTATATTGACAGTGTTCTTCCTTCTCTTCTTGCTTCAATCTCAGGGGTAGACTGCCCTGAGATATGTTTTTCCACAGACTAGGGGATTATTCTGCCCCTGCAGTTGAGATTTGAGACGGACAGATCCGATATTACATATTGGTCTGTTACTCACCTAAATTACTTGATCGGTTATCGAAAAGAAATACAAAAATTCACAAAAGCACTTTACAAAAACCTGCGACATAGCGTAGCCCAGCTCATAACCTTAGCACGTTGGAGCAGCATGCGTCACGTGATAGAGCGGCTGTGGCGTAAGAGAGTTGTCGGTGGTCTGGTGGAGCATTTGGAGTCTCGCTACGAAACAGCAGTTCATCTGCATCTAAAGGACAAAGGTCACTCTTTCGAGGATGCCAACGTTCACATTTTGGACAGAGAGGACAGATGGTTTGAAAGAGGAGTGAAAGAAGCCATTTACGTCCACTGTGAGCGACCATCTTTGAACAGAGGCTGTGGTTTACGACACCAACTGTCTGCCATCTATAATCCAGTTTTGAGTTCCCTTCCCAGACGCCTTAACGCCCACTCACATCCTGGGCCATCTGACCTCAGGAAATCACATGATAGGATGGGGCCAGGTTTCACAGTGAGCTCACCCGAAACCCTGGCTGATCAGGACCCCACCCGCTTTCACACCTTGGCTCATGTGATTAGGTAGAGGATCATCAGGGGTCCTTTGTCCCTCTTTGGGGGAAACTCCCACTGGGTTTAAATCTGGGACTCCCCACCAATTGACCCTTAGAACTGAAGAAGCTTCTCGGATGAGAGGTGAAACTTTTTCCATTAAGATTTCTTGAAATAAGAACAATATCTAGATTTAAATAAAGCTAAAAATAAGTCTTTTACACTTATTCCAGGCAACAATTCAGAAGATTGAAACTTAAAATAAGTGTTAACCACTTATTCTAGGGATGTTGAAGAAATTAAATCTGAAAATGGGCATAAAACACTTATTCTAAGGAACAAATCAAGGCAAATAATCTAAAAACTAGTGCATTAAATCATTTTAAAGATACACTGCAAAAATTACCCCTCTTAAAATAAGTTAAAAAAATAATAGATTCTAGTCTAAATCTTCTTAAATTTAGTGAAATAATCTGCCAGTGCAGTAAGATAATTACACTTGATAAGAATTCTCAAAATAAGAAAAATAAAGCCAAATGAAAGCAGGCAAAGTATACTGTGTACATGACCTTTATTGGAAACAAACTCTCCAAACAGTAACAAATATTTCAGTCAATCATAGTACACAAAATTTAAAGACACATTGTAAGTGTAACATTGTTATTTTGTGTTCCTTTTACGACTGCTAAACCAGTTAGCTACTCAACATATAAAAAAAAATAAAAAGAGCATTTGCAAATTTAAACAGAATTTGCAGAACAGATGGTTTTAAGAAAAAAACACTGTATTACATTAATAAGAATTAAAAAAAAAAGAATTCAAGTGTAAACTGCAACTTCAAAGCTATCAGGTCCAAACCTTCCAACACAGACCTAAGTTACATCTTGTTCAAACAGCTCTACGTTTCAATAAAAATTTCTACAACCTGCCATGACTTTTTTGTATGAGCCTGTGGTGTCTTGCTCATGGATTTTGTCCTTTAGCACTTCAGTCTGAATGACAGACAGAAGTGTTCCCACACATTTAGGGTAGGTGAGATGCAGGGTGTAGTAGTATGCCATAAGATATAGCAAACCTTCCCCAAGGTCATCTGTGGCAAATGTGGTGATGGGAGTGGTTCCAACTGCAATAAGACAGCGGGATCCTTCAAAGAGCAGAACAGGGCTGATGCTGGATCTTCTGTTGGCAAAAGAAAAACAAAGACAAAATTGTACAATGTACGGAGAAACTCCAAAGCTATCAGGGTAGTTCAAATACTTAACCACAAGTATGTATTAGACTTAGACTTCACTTTATTGATCCCTTTGGGGTGCACCCTTTGGGTGATATATGAATGATGACAACCATAGATCAGATGCGCTACAGACCATATTAATGTTATTTTTCTTTAGATTGACAAATACTGTATAGAAATTCCCAAATATTCATGCCATTGAAAAATGTAATAAATTCTGCCTCATCACTGTTAGGATTATGTCTTTACTACGGATGGGTATTGATAAGATTTTCACGATTCAGATTCCATTTTCGATTCTGTTTAATGATTCGATTCTTTATCGATTCTTTTTTTTTTTTATTTATTTTTTTTTTTAAGCAGAACACTAAGGTTGATTAGCTTAGAACTTTGTTTTATATCTTCTTTTTGAACAAGATAGAAATTTAGGAGTAACATGGCTTTACAAACCCAACAGTGAGATCTTAAGAGATCCAGCCTATGGCTCTTCCATGGGTTGGCACAGGGTCCCCGGGGAAAAACAAAATTGTAAATGTAAAATAATAAAATAAATATTCTTGTATAACATAAATTATTCTGTAGCAATTACACAAGAATATCCAGTAATGTCCCTGCCTACAATTAAACACATTCACTTACCGAAAATCGAGGGCATCTGCTGTGGCAAATGGGTGCAAGCTAGAGCAGGGCGATATGACCAAAAATATTTATCACGATATACATTTGAAAATGTGCGATAACGATATAACTGACGATATAATTGACACTAGACAAAATACTTTACAACTTCACAACTTTATTAGTGCAAAAAACCCATCAATGTATTTTCACTTAAACAAGCAGCTGTTTTTTTATGTGCAATAAAGTTATATAAAAATGTAACAGTGCAAATGCAAATTCCTTGCTGACAGTTTAACCAAAAGGGATTTCCAGTGGAAATTGGCCGACATATCCTCAGCATAACCATGTATAATATCCACAAAACTTAAAAAGAGGTCATACACACACACACAATACGGTAATATTATGTTGAAGCACAGTATGTATCACTCTGCGAGGCGCCTGCGTACGATAGCCGTAATGCTCCGACAATCCATCAAGCGGTGCGGCTTCGTAGCTTAGCAAAGTCGTACTAAAACATTTGACAGATTTTCGAGCGCCGTGTACCACATAGAATCGTTTCGAGGTCAGTAAACACAACCAGAATTCATACATAAGGCACACGGGATTATAAGGGGCACTGTCGATTTTTAGAAAAATCAAAGGATTGATTTTAAGTGTGCCGTATTTTCCAAACAACACTGTAATAATGACGGCCCGCTAGCATGCGCTACCAAAAATAGTGCTTTGTTGTGTATCTGACGGACGAAAGCTAAACCAGTTCCACATCACTGAAGTTGCAGCATTTTTACAAACCAGTTTTGGTTCATCCGTTTCATTTAACGATCCACTTTCCCTCTTCTCATTCTGCGTCGCCGCCATGTGCGTATTTAAACATAGGCACTGCGCATGCGTGTTTTACCCATATTCTATCGCGATATTTCATTTTCCTATCGTTGCCCAACATTATACCGGTATTACCGTGAACGGTATGATATAGCCCAGCCCTAGTGCAAGCCTTTTACCACAAACTTAGTCACTGCTCGTCTGTCCTGGCCTGAAAGGAGACGCTACCGGTAGACTTCAGTGAGAACTGCCAGCATCTGAGCCAGCCAGACTCTGTCTCTCTCATCATGGTCACCTAAATGTAGCGCACAGTAATGGCAGGTTTTGTGATAAGGCAGATCGCGCTAACATAATATGCACTGTTAGTTGATTATTTACCTGCCGCATTAACGGGAGAGGATGTGCAAACGTTACCGCTGCTGCTGCATTGAGATTCACCAGTCCGGAGCGGAATTAAAAACACGACATTCATTTAAGGTCATCGCGTGTTTTGTGAGCGAATGCTTTTGCATATTCATAGTGTTTCCTCCCTTGAATGAAATATCTACTTTTTAAAAAAAATTTATATAACGCCATATCACAACAAAAGTCGCTTCATAGATACAGAGAAAAACCCAACAATCATATGACCCCCCATAAGCAAGCACTTTGGCGACAGTGGGAAGGAAAAACTCCCTTTTAACAGAAAGAAACCTCCGGCAGAACCAGGCTCAGGGAGGGGCGGCCATCTGCTGTGACCAGTTGGGGTGAGAGAAGGAAGACAGGATAAACTATTAACACATGGTGAGTGAGAAAGGTGACTCGAAAGGAAAAACTCAATGCATCATGGGAATCCCCCCGGCAGCCTACGTTTATTGCAGCATAACTAAGGGAGGATCCAGGGTCACCTGGTCCAGCCCTAATTATATGCTTTAGCAAAAAGGAAAGTTTTAAGCCTAATCTTGAAAGTAGAGATAGTGTCTGTCTCCTGAATCCAAACTGGAAGCTGGTTCCACAGAAGAGGGGCCTGAAAACTGAAGGCTCTCCCTCCCATTCTACTTTTAAATACTCTAGGAACAACAAGTAGGCCTGCAGAGCGAGAGCGAAGTGCTCTAATAGGATGATATGGTATTACAAGGTCATTAAGATAAGATGGGGCCTGATTATTTAAGACCTTGTATGTGAGGAGCAGGATTTTGAATTCAATTCTGGGTTTAACAGGGAGCCAATGAAGGGAAGCCAAAACGGGAGAAATATGCTCTCTCTTTCTAGTCCCTGTCAGTACTCTTGCTGCAGCATTTTGGATTAGCTGAAGGCTTTTTAGCAAGTTTTTAGGACATCCTGATAATAATGAATTGCAGTAGTCCAGCCTGGAAGTAATAAATGCATGAACTAGTTTTTCACCGTCACTCTGAGAAAGGATATTTCTAACTTTAGAGATGTTGTGCAAATGGAAGAAAGCAGTCTTACATATTTGTTTAATATGTGCATTGAAGGACCTATCCTGGTCAAAAATGACTCCAAGGTTCCTTGCAGCATTACTGGAGGCCAAGGTAATGCCATCCAGAGTAAGAATCTGGTTAGATACCATATTTCTAAGATTTTCAGGGCCGAGTACAATAACCTCAGTTTTATCTGAATTAAGAAGCAGAAAGTTAGCGGCCCTCCAGGTCTTTATGTCTTTAAGACATTCCTGCAGTTTAACTAATTGGTGTGTGTTACCTGGCTTCATGGATAGATAGAGCTGCGTGTCATCTGCATAGCAGTGAAAATTTATGCTATGTCTTCTAATGATACTGCCTAAGGGAAGCATGTATAATGTAAATAGAATTGGTCCTAGCACTGAACCCTGTGGAACACCATAATTGACCTTAGTGGGTGAAGAGGACTCTCCATTTACTTGAACAAATTGGAGTCTATTAGATTATGATACAAACCACTGCAGCACAGTACCTGTACTACCTACAGCATGTTCTAATCGCTCTAATAGGATATTATGATCAATAGTATCAAACGCAGCACTAAGGTCTAGCAGGACAAGCACAGAGATGAGTCCACTGTCAGAGGCCATAAGAAGATCATTTGTAACCTTCACTAAAGCTGTTTCTGTGCTGTGATGAGCTCTGAAACCTGACTGAAACTCTTCAAATAAGCCATTCCTCTGCAGATGATCTGTCAGTTGTTTGACAATTACTCTTTCACGGATTTTTGATATGAAAGAAAGGTTGGAGATTGGCCTATAATTTGCTAAGACAGCTGGGTCTAGAGATGGCTTTTTAAGTAAAGGTTTAACTATAGCCACCTTGAAGGCCTGTGGTACATAGCCGATTATTAGAGATAGGTTGATCATATTTAAGATTGATGAATTAATTAATGGCAGGACTTCTTTGAGCAGTTTTGTAGGAATGGGGTCTAAAAGACACGTTGATGGTTTGGATGAATTAATTATTGAAGTTAACTCAGAAAGATCAATTGGAGAAAAAGAGTCTAACTTAACATCACTGGTACTAAAAGTAGCTGTAGATGATATTACAACTGTGGGATGATTATTGGTAATTTTTTCTCTAATGATAAAAATTGTATTTGTGAAGAAGTTCATGAAGTCATTACTAGTTAACGTTAAAGGGATTGTTGGCTCAGTAGAGCTCTGACTTTTTGTCAGCCTGGCTACAGTGCTGAAGAGAAACCTGTGGTTGTTCTTATTTTCTTCAATCAGTGACGAATAATAAGATGTTCTGGCTTTGCAGAGGGATTTCTTATAAAGCAGCAAACTATTTCTCCAGGCTAAATGATGATCCTCTAAATTTGTAACACGCCATTTCCTCTCCGATAAGGTAGCGATTCCTCTCCGTGAATCGCTACCTTATCGTGGTGGAGGAGTTTGTGTGTCCCAGGGATCCCAGGGGCTGCGTTGTCTGGGGGCTTTTGCCCCGTGGTAGGGTCTCCCATGGCAAACTGGTCCTGGGTGAGGGACCAGACAAAGAGCAATTCAGAAGATCCTTCTGATGAGAACATCAAGGGAACAGTTTACCCCGCCCTGGAGCCAGGCCCGGGGGAGGGTGCCCGAGGGCGAGTGTCTGGTGGCCGGGCCTTAGTCCATGGGGCCCGGCCGGGCACAGCCCGAAGAGGAGACATGGGCCCATCCTCCCGCAGGCCCACCACCCGCAGGAGGCGCCATGTGTGCCTGGGTGCTGGAAGGAGCCCCACCTGGAGACTCTGATGTCCTGCTGGGAGACTTCAATGCTCACGTGGGTAACGACAGCGAGACCTGGAGGGGCGTGATAGGGAGGAACGGCTTCCCTGATCTGAATCCGAGCGGTGTTTTGTTATTGGACTTCTGTGCAACTCACAGTTTGGCCATAACGAACACCTTGTTCGAACATAAGAGTGTTCATAAGTGCACGTGGCACCAGGACGCTCTAGGTCGCAGGTTGATGATCGATTTTGTAATCATATCACCAGACCTGCGACCATATGTTCTGGACACTCGGGTAAAGAGAGGGGCTGAGCTGTCAACTGATCACCACCTGGTGGTGAGTTGGATCAGGTGGCGGGGGAGGACACTGGACAGACCCGGTGCACCTAAACGCGTAGTGAGGGTGTGCTGGGAACGTCTAGCAGAGGCCCCAGTCCGCGAGATCTTCAACGCACTCCTCCGGCAGAGCTTCAACAGCATTCCGAGGGAGACTGGGGACATTGAGTCCGAATGGACCATGTTCAGCGTCTCCATCGCCGAAGCTGCTGCACTGAGCTGCGGCCGCAAGGTGGTTGGCGCCTGCCGTGGTCGTAATCCCCGAACCAAATGGTGGACACCAGAGGTGAAGGGAGCCACCAGGCTGAAGAAGGAGTCCTATCGGGCTTGGTTAGCCTGTGGGACTCCAGAGGCAGCCGACAGGTATCGACAGGCCAAGCGGAATGCGGCTCGGGCAGTGGCTGAAGCAAAAACTCGGGTGTGGGAGGAGTTCGGAGAGGCCATGGAAAAAGACTTTCGGACTGCCTCGAAGAGATTCTGGCAAACCGTCAGGCGTCTCAGGAGGGGAAAGCGGTGCTCTACCTGCACTGTGTATAGTGCTGGCGGAGCGCTGCTGACGTCGACTGAGAAAATTGTCAGGCGGTGGAAGGAATACTTCGAGGACCTCCTTAATCCCACTGACACGTCTTCCGAGGAGGAAGCAGAGTCTGGGGATGAGGGGAATGACCCGCCAATTTCCGGGGCGAGGTCACTGAGGCAGTTAAACAACTCCTTGGTGGCAGAGCCCCTGGTGTTGATGAGGTCCGCCCGAGTTCCTGAAGGCTCTGGACGTTGTAGGGCTGTCCTGGTTGACACGCCTCTACAATGTTGCGTGGAGATCAGGGCAGTACCCCTGGACTGGCAGACCGGGGTGGTGGTCCTCAACTTTAAGAAAGGGGACCAGAGGGTGTGTTCCAACTACAGGGGGATCACACTCCTCAGCCTCCCTGGGAAAGTCTATGCCAGGGTGCTGGAAAGGAGAGTTCGTCCGCTAGTCGAACCTCGGATACAGGAGGAACAATGCGTTTTTCGTCCTGGTCGCGGAACACTGGACCAGCTCTCTATCCTCTCAAGGATACTTGAGGGTGCATGGGAGTTTGCCCAACCAGTCTACATGTGTTTTGTGGACTTGGAGAAGGTATTCGACCGTGTCCCTCGGGGTGTCCTGTGGGAGGTGTTGCGGGAGTATGGGGTGTCTGGCCCACTGCTACGGGCCATTCGATCCCTATACAGCCGTTGCAAGAGTTTGGTTCGCATTGCCGGCAATAAGTCGGACTCGTTTCCGGTGGGTGATGGGCTCCGCCAGGGCTGCCCTTTGTCACCGGTTCTGTTCATAATTTTTATGGACAGGATTTCTAGGCGCAGCCAAGTGGCGGAGGGCTTTCGCTTCGGTGGCCTCAGAATCTCATCTCTGCTTTTTGCGGATGATGTGGTTCTGTTGGCTTCATTGGGTAAGGGCCTCCAGCTCGCACTGGAACAGTTCGCAACCGAGTGTGAAGCAGCGGGAATGAGGATCAGCACCTCCAAATCTGAGGCCATGGTTCTCAGCCGGAAAAGGGTGGAGTGCCCACTCCGGGTCGGGGATGAGTTCCTGCCCCAAGTGGAGGAGTTCAAGTATCTCGGGGTCTTGTTCGCAAGTGATGGGAAAAGGGAACTGGAGATCGACAGACGGATTGGTGCTGCGGCTGCAGTGATGCGGATGCTGCACCGGTCCGTCGTGGTGAAGAGGGAGCTGAGTGTAAAAGCAAAGCTCTCAATTTACCGGTCGATCTACGTCCCTACCCTCACCTATGGCCACGAGCTGTGGGTAGTGACCGAAAGAACGAGATCGCGGATACAAGCGGCAGAAATGAGCTTCCTCCTAGGGCTGGGCAAAATGATTATTTTCCTAATCGATGAATCTAGCGATTAATTTGTCGATGCATCGATGAATCTAACGATTAATTTTTCAATCCGATTCGATTTCGATTTGATTCGATTATTGATTATTTCCCCATTATTTGACTTGTATAGCAATTTCACATTTACTAATTTATGTATATCAATGAAAAACACAAATTTCTTAATTTGAAGACCTTTTAATGAACAAAATTGCAAAATAAAGTTGTAGTAGTCGTACCATCTTATATTAGAGATAGCATTTAACAAGAAATGAAATGTGCAAACATATATACAATTAAGGAAAAGTTAACAAAACATTTAAAATAAATAGCAACAATTGTGTCCTTAAACAAACAAAATGTAACATTCACTTTGCTTTCTGCAAAAAGTGCTCTTCATTCACAAAACAAAATCCATTTTGTTCCTGTTTCTCACATTTCTGTGTGTGCGAGTTCAATCATCAATCATGTTAATTACATGAAGTAGTTATGGATTGGAGATTTAATAAAAACAAAATCCACAATAAAATTGTAGTACAATCTTCTGTTCTGTTTTTAACAAAAAATTAAATGTTGTGCAAAACAAATATGAATAAAGGAAATCATTGCAAAACATTAATAAAATATAAACAGCAGCAATGGCGTCTTTCAACAAATAAAACATAACATTCACTTTGCTCTCTGCAAAAAAGTGCACTTCATTAACAAAATATCCATTTTGCTGCCTTCTCTTCTATTTCTGTGTGTGTGTGTTCAATGACCTTCATCACATGAAGTAGTTTATGCATTGGAGTGGAGGAATGTTAGCATTTCTACATGCTCAGCAGTCAGACTTGCCCTTTTTGGTGACAATGTTTCCAGCAACTGAAAAAAGCCTTTCAGATGGTGTTGATGTGGCAGGTACAGCCAGATATGATTTGGCTAAATTAGCCAGTGTGGGGAATCTTGTTGCATTATTCTTCCACCATGTAAGGGGGTCATTATCCCTTGGAATAGGGGCTTCCCCAAAATACAACAGTACTTCTTTCCTGACCGCCTCATTTTCTCCATCCCCACCCTGGTCAGTGTTTTCATTACAATCTTCCTCCTCAGAATCTGTACCCAACAAAGTGTCCAACACAGACCTCTTCTTTGTTGGGGGACTTGCTGAGGATTCCTGTCCCACATGTTCCTGCTGTAGCTGTGATCTCTGCTCCCTTTTGAGATCAAGTGCCTCCCTCTGTACTCTTACTTGCAGTTTCAAAGCATCTTCTGGAGAAAGGAATTTCAGTTTACGAAAACGTGGATCGAGGGCAGCAGCAATGAGTGACACATTTTCCCATCTGCTTGAAATGCAGATACTTCTGGCTGCCACCGATACAAGATTTCCTCTTCTGCACAGTTCTGGAAAGAGTTCACTGCAGCAGAATCAAATGATTTGCTTTGGGTGGATTTCAGGAGACCTTTCAGCAGGGGGAAGAACAGAGACTGTGACATAAGACTGTCCACTGAGAACATTAGTGGCTTGCTCATAAGGCTTGAGCACCTCCTTCAATTCATCCAGAAGAATCCACTGATCATTTTTCAGATCCAGGTACTGTTTCCCACGCTGTGTGACTTCTGGATCTGAAAGTGTCGCAACCACCGGCCATCTCTGTTCCAACAGACGTTCAATCATGTAGTATGAACTGTTCCATCTGACAGCGACATCCTGGATTAGTTTATGCTCAGCTGTACCCATCTGTTTTTGCTTCTGCTTAAGTTTGGTGCTAGCTGGCTCACTTTTCCTGATGTGCTTTACAAGGCCCCGTGCAGCCGATAGTGCCTTATCAATCTTGGGGTCTTTCAGTGCATGGTTTACAACCAGTTGCAGTGTATGCCCGGCACACCGATAGGACACCACTCCAAACTTCTCTTTCAGGATGTGGAGAGCTGCGACTATGTTACTTGCATTATCATGCACAATGGCAAGGACATTATGCAAGGAAATGTGGAATTTTTCTGCCACCTTCTCCACCCAGGAGGCAAGGTTTTCTGCAGTGTGGCGCTCTTCAACTGGCAGTGTTGCTAAATTGAAGGAGAGAAGATCCCAATTGTCATTAATGAAATGACAAGTTACCCCTAAGTAGGACTCTGTGACCAGACTTGTCCAAGCATCAGTGGTAAGGGAGATTTTGGATGTGGCCTTTTTTAGTTCATTCCTTAGTTTCTCCACTGACGTTTCATACTTTGTCTCCATCATGCTTGTAAAATGACGCCTAGACGGCAGAGTGTAACCTGGTTGGAAAGTGGTCAGCATTTCTTTGAATCCCTCACCCTCAACCACAGCAAGTGGTCTCATGTCTTTTAAAATCATAGATAAGACGCTCTCGGTAAGTACAGCCACCTCCTGGGGGGTGCATGGTGTACTTCTTCTCTGACAGTAGTCCTCCACACTTTTCTGTTTGTTCCTGAAATCATAAATCACACACAGCACACAGATGAATTCGAATAATTACAAAATAATTATATGGAAAGCATAATATCAAAATAATTTGATAAGGATGTGGTTATCATATCCATCTATCTATCCATCTATCTAGTAATACTGTCCACGACGGCTACGTTTAGCAGGGGGTGCATTGTCTTTGTTAACACTTTTCCTGCGGCCAATTCGCTGTCTCACATTTTCGTCTTTCGCCGATTCTGATAATCAGCCTGCGCGCATTCCGACTCATTTTGCCAGCATGGGCCACAAATAAAAACCAACTAAACAGCAGCTGCTATATGTTACTACTAAGCAGCTTAAATGTATTTTGCATTTACGGAGGTTGGGTGTTTATCTCTGTCTATGGGTGAGTGTATGTCTACGTGGGGAGGGTGTCTGGATGAATTAAAGGGTAAAAACCAGCGTTAGTAAAAAAAAAAAAAGTTGAAAACTTACGGTGGTTTGTCCTTTTCAGAAGCTGCTCCGGGATGCCGTCGTTTGAGGTGCTGGTGCATAGCCGTCGTGCTTTTATGATAGGCCATTTCCACCTTACAAAGCCGGCAAACGACTGAATCACTTCCTTTTCGGTTAAAATATCCCCATACTGTAGAACTGCGTGTTCGGGTGGAGTGGTTTAAGTGGACCGCGACTGCCTCACTCATGTTGCCGCTACTCGCTGCCGCCATGTCTGTTTTGAAAATGACGACGCATCGACGCAGATTTTTTTACGTCGACGTATTTTACGCGTCGACGTAATCGATTACGTCGACGCGTTGTCCCAGCCCTAATTCCTCCGAAGGGTGGCTGGCCTCTCCCTTAGAGATAGGGTGAGAAGTTCGGCCATCCGGGAGGGGCTCAGAGTAGAGCTGCTGCTCCTTCGCATCGAAAGGAGCCAGTTGAGGTGGTTCGGGCATCTGACAAGGATGCCTCCTGGGCGCCTCCTGGGTGAGGTGTTCCGGGGCAGACCCAGGACACACTGGAGAGATTATATCTCTCGGCTGGCCTGGGAACGCCTTGGTGTTCCCCCCGGATAAGCTGGAGGAGGTGGCTGGGGAGAGGGAGGTCTGGGAATCTCTGCTTAGGCTGCTGCCCCCGCGACCCGGCTTCGGATAAAGCGGATGAAGATGGATGGATGGCCATTTCCTCTTCAGCTTACGAGTTATCTGCTTTAGGCTACGTGTTTGAGAATTATATCACAAAGTCAGGTACTTCTGATTTGAGACCTTAGTTTTCACAGGAGCTACAGTATCCAGAGTCGTACATCGTGAGGAGGTAAAATTTTTAACAAGATAATCGACCTCTGTTGGAGTAGCATTCAGGTAGCTGCTCTGCTCTATGTTGGTACAGGCCATTGAAGATGATAACAGTGGGTGGGTTATATTCTTAAACTTAGTTACAGCACTTTCAGAAAGACATCTACTGTGATAAAGTCTACTGTCCACTGCTGTGTAATCAATTATTGTAAATGTAAATGTTATCAGGAAATGATTAGACAAGAGAGGGTTTTCAGGAAATACTGTTAAATGTTCAGTTTCTATGCCATATGTTAAAACAAGATCTAGAGTGTGATTAAAGTGGTGGGTGGGTTCTTTTACATTTTGAGAGAAGCCAATTGAGTCTAATAACAGATTAAATGCGATGTTGAGGCTGTCATTTTTAGCATCTACATGAATGTTAAAATCACCCACAATAATTATTTTATCTGAGCTGAGCACTAAATCAGATAAAAAGTCTGAAAAATCAGAGAGAAACTGTGTAAGGCCCAGGTGGACAATAGATGATAACTAGAAAAATTTGCATTTCCTGCGAAAATGCTGTGTGGATGCCTTAACACTGAAGCAGTCTGCTGAAAATAGTTGAAGAAGATGAAAAGTTGCAAGAAGTTGTATGGTGGTGAAGAAACTGAAAATTCTGCTGAAAACAAATGAAGAAGGAGAGATTTTTGCTTAAAAGTGATGAAAAGTAAAAAATTCTACTGAAAAAGGGTAAAGACGAAGAAATTTTGCTGAAAAGTGGTGAAAAAATATATTGCCCTGAGCAGGATTCGAACCTCATCCTCCTGGTCTCAAGGCGGCTACTCATCTCACTGAGCCAAACTCGTACTCACAAAGAAGAGGTGGAGAGACTGACAATTCTGCTGAAATGAGCAGAAGCGGCTGAGAATTGTGCTGATAAGAGGTGAAAAGGCTGAAAATTTTGCAGAAGAGATGAATCAGCAAAATTTCTGCTCAAGAGTTTTTTCTGAAATTTTGCAAAAGAGGTGAATAAGCAGAATTTGGGCTGAAAAGAGGTGAAAATTCTGCTGAAAAGAGGTGAATGAGCAGAATTTCTGCTGAAAACAGTTTTTTTTCTGAAAACAGCAGAAAAAACTGAATATTTTGCTAAAACTGGAACTAGAAAAAATTTGCATTTCCTGCGAAACTGAAAATTCTGCTAAAAACAGGTGAACAAACAGAAGTGTTTTGCTGAAAAGAGGTGAAAAGCAAAAAATTATACTGAAAAGGGGTAAAGACGGAGACATTTTTGCTGAAAAGTGGTGAAAAGTGAGCAGGATTCGCACCTGGCCCTTCTGGTCTCAAGGCTATTCATCTCACTGAGCCAAACTCATTCTCATAAAGAAGAGGTGGAGAAACTGACAATTCTGCTGAAATGAGCAGAAGCTGCTGAGAATTGTACTGATAAGAGGTGAAAAGGCTAAAAAGTCTGAGATGAATCAAAAGAATTTCTGCTGAAAAGAGGCAGAACAACCTTTTTCTGCTCAAATTCACCAATCAGAGGTACTGCTTCTGTCTGCTTCATCAGGCTGTGTACTTATATGTATTTCTGCCATGGAGCGTTAACAAGAATCTTAGGTCCATATTAGAAAAGCTGCTACAATCTGAACATAAAAACAATCAATGTCTCACTTGTCTACTCTTACGTACAAAACCTTAAAATACTTCTAACAATAACATTTTGAACAGTATTCTTTCCATGTGTAAGGTGATCAGAGAGGTACGTAATAGGTATGTTTCTTAAAATGTAAACCACAATTATTACAAAATATAACGCTGAGTTTGGCTTAAGTCTTTCATTGCCGTGAAATGTTGTACTGCTTGTAATTCTGTCTCCACCCTTGTCCGACACTGCATGTATAGAGCAGGTAGTGCAACATTTGAAAAATAGTTGCAGAACGGCACTGTGTAGCGTTTGTCCAGGGTTTTGATCATTTTCCTAAATCCCTCGTTTTGCACAGTGTTGATGGGAGCCATATCTTTAGCCAGGTGATAAGTGATAGCCTCCGTAATTTCTTTGTGCCTGCGGGAGTTTGACGAGTATGGGGAAGCGCTGTATAAGGTTCCTGTTATTGATGTTTGGGTGGTTGACCGGGACGGATTTTCTCCTGTCACTTTCTTGGCCTTTACATATTTGTCATATTGCACTTTATGGTGACGTTTAAGGTTGTTATACAATTTCGTAGTGTTAGCTTGCGGTGCTGCTACTATGGCAAAACACAGCTTGCAAATGATGTCTTTTTGACTCTCATAGTCTTTTTTAAAACCAAAAAACTTCCACACGGAGGAAGGAGAACCTTTTCTTGGAATTAATGTTACAGTGGGGTTGTCATTCTCACCGCCGTCAGCAAGCTTTTCCTCTGCACTCATTGTGTATTCTCCCCTCAGGCAGTTTCTCTCATGTGCTCTCCGTTGTTTTTTCCCTGCCAGCTGACTTCTGTATTAACAAAAAGCAAGCTGTTTAATGAAGCTGGTTTAAAAAAAAAAAAAAAAAAAAAAAGGTACAACAAAGGGCAAGGCAAACTGAAGTAAAACTAACATTGGTTGTGTCAAGGAAAATGCAGCACTTGTATGCTGCTGCGTCGACATGGACATGGAGACAGGCGGGAGACTCAACACGCCAACTTTAATTCCTGTAGCTGGTGTAGGGAGAGCTGCGTCACACAGGGGCCGGAGTAATTCAGTCTGCATGCTGGGGGGCTGCTGCTTTGGTGGTGAATGGGAAACTCCTCCAGTTGGAGCCAAAACGAAGTCTTTGTGATGCTCCGATAAACGCTCCACAAAAAACTGGTTGGCAGCAATAATCCGACATAGCTGGACCCGAATAGATGTCTTTTCCACCTCCTCCCCTTGTGCAGAGAAGATAATCCAAAATCCATGGAGCTGTGCGACGTGGACATTAAACTCAAAAAAGTTTGTGAAATGAATGTATGCTGGGTCCCACATGGTCAGGTCGTTCTGTCACAGTCTGGCAGAGGCAGACTGTATGGAGTGATGTAGAGGGCCCAAAATGCAGACAAAATGGAACGTGGAACAAAACTTGAATTAACAAAAAGCGAGCCGTTTAACCCTCTAAGACTTACCATAGAACCAAATCCGCCAGAGCTTACTTTATATTTTTACATTCTGTAGTGTCATTGTTGGGAGCATTTCAAGTTGCTATACATCAATACAACTGTTATAGCCCACATTTTAATAATATGTATGCATTAAGTCCATAGTATTTACATAAATTGCAAAAAAGTGCAATAAACTACAAAAAAATGAAAATCGTTTTCGTTTGTTTGTTTTTTTTTTTTTTTTTTTTTTTTTTTACATATATTTCTACTTAGAGAAATTTAAGAGGGTTATCCCTCAAAACTTTAAATACAAAAAAGTTGCAAAAAATAGTTTACAACAACAGGAAATTTATTTTGAGTGTCTTTATAGTTTTATTTTTGAGATACACCAATTTTTGTACACTGCAGAAGAAACGAAAATAAATCCTATAATGCAAATTTCCAAAGAAAACAGCATGTGCATCCCAGAAACTATTCAGAAAAGCATGAAGTCTAACTTGACTTTTAAAAACACCAAAATAGGCTTAAAAAGCCGATATATCAAAAACTGCACTTTCCGCAAAAATGACGTCACTTCTGGTTTCGGGCAGGTAATAGCAGACATAAAAACATTGCACTAGCTTACGTGGTTCCGGTTCTACAGGGATTTAAAAATAGTTACGCAAAACTCAGACCAGCTTTAAAGGGTTAATGAGGCTGGTTTAAAAAAAAAAAAAAGTGCAACACAGGGCAAGGCAAACTGAAGTAAAACTAACATTAACCTAAACTGGAAGAACTAAACAAACAACATGAAAAACGTGGACATGAAATCTAGAAACATGGCATGGAAAACATGCCGTTAACAACAGATGACCTGACAAAGAATGACCAGAAACTCGCAGACTAAATACACACAAGGGTGATTAGGTGAAGTGGAAACACATGGGGAAACAGCTGACACTAGTCTGACATAACGAGACAAAGGAAGCAAAGCTGACTACACTGACATAGGACACAGACCTTCAAAATAAAACAGGAAACATGAGACGCAGACATGACAATACAAACTTGATAACATAAGATACGCAGCATGAAACACAAAGGATGAGGGAAACTTAAATACAGGGGAAGAAAATACAAGATGAATCTAATAACCAAATGAACTTCGCTGACCTAAAGAACTTAAACATAAACATCAAAAATGAACTAGAACTCAAAACACTGGGTCAAAAGACCCAGGAACTTAACAAATGCATAAATAACTGAGCTGCTGAAATAGGTATATAGTGTCGAAATAACTTAAAACAATTCAGATTAGCCTTGACCGTCTTAGCAATCTTCTTTACATGCTTGTCAAATTTAAGACGTCAATCAAAAATTATTCCTAAAAACTTAAAATCTTTGACCTTCTTTATCTCTTTGTTCCTTAACTGGATTTTAAACTCATCGTTTATCTGATCATCAGGAATAAGAAGCTAAGAATCTGTTAGTCTCACTCATTTAAACCCTCTGCTGCATTCTGTTCACCCCTGCTATCATTCAGTCATCTTTCCAAATATAATATTAGTCCACTAGTTCAGACATTGCTTCTCATCTTACTAAGTGAATAGAACAAGATGATAAAATCAGAAACACAGGCTAAAAATACCATCTAGTATTCATGAGCTTCATTGCATGTGTGTGTATGTGTTAGTAAGATTAAAACATTCTGTGCTTATGTATGTCGTTTTAATTACTTTACCCCTTTTTCTGAAACAAATCTCTGTTTACTACACCTTGTTTCAGAAACATCTAAAGAAGAAAGTCTCTATTGTAGTCAGGCACAGCTAAATTCTGCTTGTGAGTTAACCTAGCCAACCAGTGTGTTGTTAACAACTTCAACATGTACCCCCTCGTGATGTGTGCCACTTCCTCTATGTCCTCAATTTGTACCACCATATGGAGAACCACAATAGCCACACACACCGAAATACACAATTCTTAGATGCTTAGATGATGAATTGTAGACTAAATTCTCCAATTTGTATTCCACATTAACAAAGTGAGTTTCAAAATGTTTTTTAAACACCTCATTATAATCCTAGGTGAGCTAAGATGGTAATGAGGTGCTTGAAGCGTTGTAGGTGGCTGAGTTTATACTGCTACCATTGAGACTGATCGGGACTCCGTCTTTGTGGATCTATGGAAGTCCATATATACAGGGTGTAGCATCCCCTGGGTAAAGGCGATGATATGCAGGGGGGTCAGGGGTTTTTCCCTTTCAAGTTCTTGTTGGCAACTGATGACTTTCTTTTTGTAGTTGCTTCTGGGGTTTCACCTTGAAGCTTCATAGGTATTGTTGTCACTGAGGAGTTTAGTCATGTTTATTTATTCTGCTTCTTTTTGTCAGGGATAAAGTACATATATATACTTTTTATTTCCCAGCTGAGTAACAGGAGGAGAAGAGTCTGGTGGTGCAGCAGAGGAACAATTTCAGCCATTTGGACTCAGCTCAGCGGAAACAGAGGAAACAATGACTTCAACACAAAAGGTGAGAAAAACATCACAATTACACTGTTATTCAAACTGTGTGTACAGCGGGTTTGTTTTTAAAAACCCATTAACAGCAGCTTTATCTTCCCCATCCTGGGCTCCTCCATATATACAGAATCTACATTCACAACCAAAAACCACAGAAGTTACAAGAAAATACAAAGATCATATTTTGTCTACACACATTGAAACAACAATATCATCAGTTGAACTCACAATTTTTTTCTTAAGTACAAGAGTTTCTCTGCTGATAAATATTTCTTCAACAATGTGTTATTTTGACATGTTTGATTCCACCAATGGAGGGAGTTTCAGTTTGTTCCACAACTGCATTTCAGTCACTGCCTCTGTTTCTATCTCTGTCACTGCAGGATCAACATGGAGCAAGAAGTCAGCGCTCTCAGGAGGCCGACAAACCTCACAGAAGAAAAGGAGAGAAAACCTACAGCTGTGATGAGTGTGGGAAGCATTTTACCCAAGCTGGAAGCTTAAAAACACACCAACTCATCCACAGTGGAGTTAAACCTTACAGCTGTGAGTTGTGTGGAAAGTCTTTTACCCGGGCTGGAAGCCTAAAAACACACCAAGTCATCCACAGTGGAGTTAAACGTTACAGCTGTGATGAGTGTGGGAAGAATTTTACCCAAGCTGGACACTTAAAAACTCACCAACTCACCCACAGTGGACTTAAACCGTACAGCTGTGATGAGTGTGGGAAGGATTTTACCCGGGCTGGACACTTAAAAACTCACCGACTCATCCACAGTGGAGTTAAACGTTACAACTGTGACTTGTGTGGGAAGGATTTTACCCGGGCTGGAAGCCTAAAAACACACCAAGTCATCCACAGTGGATTTAAAGCTTACATCTGTGAGTTGTGTGGAAAGTCTTTTACCCAGGCTGGAAGCTTAAAAACACACCAACTCATCCACAGTGGAGTTAAACCTTACAGCTGTGAGTTGTGTGGAAAGTCTTTTACCCGGGCTGGAAGCCTAAAAACACACCAACTCATCCACAGTGGAGTTAAACCTTACAGCTGTGATGAGTGTGGGAAGGATTTTACCCAGGCTGGACACTTAAAAACTCACCAACTCATCCACAGTGGAGTTAAACCTTACAGCTGTGACTTGTGTGGATTGTCTTTTACCCTGGTTGGACACTTAAAAAGACACCAAGTCATCCACATTGGATTTAAAGCTTACAGCTGTGACTTGTGTGGAAAGTCTTTTACCCTGACTGAAGGCTTAAAAAGACACCAACTCATCCACAGTGGAGTTAAACCTTACAGCTGTGACTTGTGTGGATTGTCTTTTACCCAGGCTGGAGACTTACAAAGACACCAACTCATCCACAGTGGATTTAAAGCGCACAACTGTGACTTGTGTGGAAAGTCTTTTACCCAGGCTGGAGATTTAAAAAGACACCAACTCATCCACAGTGGATTTAAAGCACACAACTGTGACTTGTGTGGAAAGTCTTTTACCCAGGCTGGAGACTTAAAAAGACACCAAATCATCCACAGTAGGTTTAAAGCTTACAGCTGTGACTTTTGTGGAAAGTCTTTTACCCGAGCTGGAGGCTTAAAAACACACCAACTCATCCACAGTGGATTTAAAGCACACAGCTGTGAGTTGTGTGGTAAGGCTTTTGCTCAAAGTAGCGACTTACAGAGGCATCTAGTTACCCACTCTGGAATTAAGGCGTACAGCTGCGACTTTTGTGGAAAAGGTTTCAGCAACAAACAGTACCAAAATATTCACCTACAGATTCACACTGGAAATGATGTTTACTGCTGTGATCAATGTGGGAAACTGTTTACAACAGATGCACAGTTACAACTGCACATGTTGAGCCACACTGAGGAAAGACCTTACAAATGTGACCTGTGTGAGAAGACTTTTAAAGCTCCACATCAGCTGAATAAACACAAACAGATCCACACCAGAAAGTAACTCTACAAGTGCAGTTACTGTGAGGATGTATTTATTTTTATCTTGTAATTGCAACCTGAGTGTTTGGAACAAGTCGGATCAGTAAACTTATGGAGTTATACTGAATGAACTGTTTGGAAAAATGAAGACTTATTTTCGCTCAGTAACCTGAGTGTTGTAATGTAAACAGTAAAATGTAATTGGACATTGGCAGAGATGCTCTTTATTTCAGGCGACGTTCAGGATAAAAATGTTTAAGGAATTCTCTGACTTACAATGTCTTTGTTTAGAAGTGGAGCAAAGCACATGGATCCAGTTCTCAGCCCTGTTGTCACTGTGGTGGTGGGAAAGCGTTTCTCTGTGACCTTTGTGGAAAAACCTCCAATCATCAACGGGACCTAAAAACACATCAACGTAGACACACTGGAGACAAAATGAACTACTGCAAAGAATGTGGGAGAGGCTTCCACTCACCAAGTACATTAAAAATACATGACCTCTTCCACAGTGGGGTCAAAAAGCACATCTGTGACCAGTGTGGGTCATCCTTCACCACTGGACATGAGCTCAATGAAAAAGCATAAGTGAATCCACACAGGAGAGACACCATACAAGTGCAGACACTGTGACAAAAGCTTCTCACAATCAGGTCATCGTAACAAACATGAACGTACACACGTGGAAGTGAACTTCAGCTGTGACCAGTGTGACAAGTGCTTTAGGAATCTCAGTTCATAGTTCGAACACAAACGATTCCACACTGTAAATAAACTGTTTCACTGTTACCAATGTGCAAAAACATTCACTTCGTTATCTGCTCTGTGCAAACATCAGCCTGATCATGCAGGACTGAAATCACTGGATCACAATGAATCTGAAGAGAGAGAAAGATCCTCTTCTGGTTTCAGGGTCAGACTTAAAAACCTTGAGATCAGGCTCCACAGAGTTCAGATGGAAGCTCCTGTAAAGAGTGTCAGCTGATGTCACACTGATGAGGTAGCTCTGATTTCTGGACCTGCAGCGAATAATCCTGAATGTTACATTCAGGAAGCTGCATGTATAGATATGGATATCAAGTTTATTGTTTTTTTCCTTTGAGGGATTTTAATTCTCTAAAATGTTATCCCTGTTACATTTTAACCTTTGTTCCCTTAGGACACAGTAGTGTTTAGTAGTTGTATTCATTTTATGTGTTACATTTAAGTTAAATTTCAATCCTTCATTCATATTTAAACTTTTGCTGTGGTAATCCCTTCTCTTAAATCATTTTATCCCAAAACTGCAAATGTTTTCACAGCAGTTGACCTTAAAACTTCCAAAATGAACTAAATCTGTCCACCAGCTTTGAAACAACACCTGCTGTGACTTTATGTCCAGAAAAAAGAAACTCAAGCTCAACTGATTTTTGGGCTGTACTTCCATATAATGCCAGTTTGTACCAGAAGATAAAGCAGTGAGTCAGTGTAACCTTTATTTAATTGGGCAAAGAACACATTCGTTAAAAACAGCAGCACACATCAGGACCATTTTAAAGATCACAGGTGACTTTTACTTAATTCAAATTCCTTCAAATTTTTGGCCCCTCCTTTAACTTTAGTGTATTTACTGTATCCTTGAAGTCCACATGTTGTTTTTTTAATGAATTAATTTTGATCCACATGTTCTGCAGCTGTTTTCCTGTTGATTTGAAGTTTGTATTATGAAATCCTGCTAATGTCAAAGCGTTAGTTATATTTGATGAACTCTGTGTAAAATTTGTCTTATTAAACAGTTTGGTGTGAAAAATGCCCGTGTGCAGGACTCTCATGGAGTACCACTTTGAAACGCAGCTGATTGGCAGATTCCCTTGTCTGCAGAGTCCAAAGACAAAAACGGCCTTCTCCACTCTGTATGGTTCGTACCAATTCGTCACAATTCCATTTGGCTTGTTTAAAGCCCTGGCCATTTTTCAGCACCTGTCAAGGACCCGGCTCTGGAGGACTCGGGCGGTCCGTGAGCAGTGGGGATTATTATTATTATCATTATTATTATTATTATTATTATTACCATTTGGGGTCTCTGTCATCTACTGTTCTGTCCACATATGTATGTAGAGTGTGTGTGTGTCTGCTTCTCTCTTTCTCCCCCCGGTCCTCGGGGCCATTTACGGAAGTGCGCGCCGTGGGAAAGGCGTGACCTGGTGACTGTCATCATCGGGAGTCCCTCCTTGCTGTTACCAGCTCACCTGCAGGTGATTACCTGATCAGCGGTTGGTAGGGATGGGTATTGATAAGATTTTCACGATTCAAATTCCATTTTCGATTCTGTTTAACGATTCGATTCTCTTATAGATTCTTTTTAAAAACGGAGAACACTAAGGTCGATTAGCTTAGAACTTTGTTTTATATCTTCTCTTTGAACAAGATAGAAATTTAGGAGTAACATGGCCTTACAAACCCAACAGTGAGATCTTAAGAGATCCACAGCCTACGGCTCTTCAATGGGGTGTCACAGGGTCCCCAGGAAAAAAAATTGTAAATGTAAAATAAAAATTCAATAACAAAGTATAACATAAATTATTCTGTAGCAATTACACAAGAATATCCAGTAATGTTCCTGCCTACAATTAAACACATTCACTTACCGAAAATCGGGGGCATCTGCTGTGGCAAATGGGTGCAAGCCTTTGACCACAAACTTAGTCACTACTCGGTGACATTCATCCTGGCCTGAAAGGAGACGCTACCAGTAGACTGCAGCAAGAACTGCCAGCATCTGAGCCAGCCAGACTCTGTCTCTCTCATCATGGTCACCTAAATGCAGCACACAGTAATGGCAGGTTTTGTAATAAGGCAGATCGCGCTAACATAACATGCACTGTTAGTTGATTATTTACCTGCCGCATTAACGGGAGAGGACGTGCAAACGTTACCGCTGCTGCTGGGTTGAGATTCACCAGTCCGGAACGGAATTAAAAACACGACATTCATTTGAGGTTTTTGTGTGTTTTGTAAGCAAATGCTTTTGCATATTCATAGTGTTTCCTCCCTTAAATGAAATATCTACTTTGCAAGTATTGCAAGTGTCCCTGTTGTCATCCGTTCTTGTAAAGTACAACCATACTTTGGAGCGTTTGAGCCGCTTAGGTACCATGTTTCCTGCCAGGTAAATGACGCTCCGCAATGTGGTGACGTCATTCGGAGCGACTGGAATCGATAATGGAGTCGTTTGCAAAATGGCAAACGATTCCAAGGAATTGAAACAGTGGAAACCGGTTCTTGTTGAGAACCGGTTTTTTGATACCCATTCCTAGCGGTTGGTAATCATCTCCTGGGCTAGACAGAGGTATTTCACCTGGACTCGCAGTGACAGTCAACGTGGGATTATTACTGCTGACTGGAGAGTCGAGCCGAGAAGCGAGTTGGGGAGCACACACACTAAGGAAGCTACAGCACGGGACGCACTGGGAGCAAGGGACGAGCACTATTGGCCAATTGCACTTTTGAGTAAATTGTTGGACTTGTCGATTTCACTGTAAATAAAGTGCATTGTGACATCGCAGAGTCCCGCGTTTTGGGTCCTACTTTCCTCATCCCCACGGTCTGCCACTCAGACCGTGACAGCACATCCTGTATTGATAGCTGAGTCTTTACACTGCATAGGGCTTTGGAGCGTGATATCACGGGGGTGGGCGTGGAAAGGATTTTGGCCTGATGCGCCATTTTCAGGGTCAAAACAAAGCGCAAGCGAAAAAGGAGCAAAGGCACACTCAACAGCCATGGTTCGTATTTGCTGTGTGGTCAGCTGCAATGTTCGATCGCATGACCAGCAAGAGAATAAGCTTGAAAAGGGTTTGTTTTTTTTCATTCTTTCTCAACCTGGAAGCAACATGAAGCTGCTCGTGTATCGGATGTCACCAAACGAAGGCGTCTAGCCTGGATAGCAGCTGTGAGACGAGCTGATATCCAGCTCTCTTCCATCTCCAAATATCTGTTGGTGCTCCAGACATTTTCATTCCGGTAAGTTCTAAATATGTTCATATCACTCTTTATAGCCTATTAGTTTTATTTGTGATGCACTCTGAGCTCATAGCAAATTAGAACAAACATCCTACTGAGTGATTCTGCAGAACTATCTTCTATTTATAGAGTTGCTAATTATTTGGTATTATTGCAGCAAACCAGCCTACGAAATGGATGAAACATCGTGACTGGGTTCCAGCGCTACATAAGGGACCTGCTTCAAACATACCACCATGCCAGTCAGATTACTTCTTCCATGTGAGGGTGAAGAGGTGACCCTTCTGGATAAGATGGTGAAGGTTTGCTGCGTTTGGTGAACAGTGTTGTAGTAGGGAAAAATTAAACTTGCTCCTGTTAAATATTCTTAAGTCTTGTGCTGTTTACATAGCGGTAATTTTTCAAAAGATACAGTAATTAAAGTAATGTTAGTGGTGGGTGATATCATGTAAACATTGTCATGATTTTATGTAAACATTTTGTCATTTGTAAACTATAAATGACATGGATTCTACATTGTAACTGATGTGATGTTCTATAAAGTGGTTTTAATTTAAAGAAAAAAAGAGGCAAAAATTAGTTTGTTTCTTTATTCAACTTTTGAACAGTGGTACTCAGTCAGGACATATTCAGTAAATCCAAATTAGATCCCTAGATAAAACATTATGGCATTATAGCAGTGACAACTCCTCCACAGTAGCAGGTGGGATTTTTCTTTTTTTGAGGACGGCTCCTTATACCTTTCAATACGGATGGTCTGTTTATGTTTTGATCAAGAGCTTTTTGGGGGGCAGCTGAAGAGGAGAAGTCTATCTTAAGGCCAACCTCTGACTGTATCTTGGTCACATTACCAGGGAAAACCCAGTATGCAGGTTCATCTGTAACAGGCCTTGTGCCACAGATCCGCACTGTTGCTTCTACATTAAACAGAAGAGCAGGGATATGGCTGCAGGTCTCCGCGACTCCGGCCATACAGCTGCAGTGGGCGGCTTCAACCTTCCCTGTGATGCTCAGTGACCCAGGGCTGCAATGCTGGTTCATTCAGTCTTTGAGAGTGCAGGACCTGAAACACACACAGACAAAGTTAATTTAAAGACAAGAACTATGAGCCAAGGCCGACATAAATGTGTTTTATCTATTTTATCATAAATGTAACAAAGTGTTTAGAAAGTTAGCACATACATGTAATTTTTCATTTTTTTATGCATCCATCTATAGAACTCTGCATTTTATATTCTAAATCTGCCTGTTCTCTGTCAGAAACCTGCCTGCAGAAAATGAACCTAAAGCATGTAATGCAAGGATGTCATCACTTGTAAGATGGAGAAAGCATAAAGTGACAATTATGAATCTCTTAATATGATAAGGAGATTGTGCAGATCATTAATCAATGTATAAAACTAAAGATGTATTTCTAGTGACACAGGATACAAACATGGAAGCAAGATGTAGGGACGAATAACCAAAAGGCAAATAACCTATCCTCCCTAACGATCCTTTTGTTAGGGAGGATTTGTTTGTCGATGAGTGCAATGTTAAAATAAGTTCTTTAAAAAGCAAACAAAATAATTAATTAATATGAAGGCAGTATGAACAGTATGTCAGTATGAACAGCGATCATATCAATGTTGAGGGATTGGCTGTGTTGTTTCAGTGAGAGTTATTTTTAAAGAAAACAATTTTCAATAGCAGTCAAAAACTAATGTGTACACTTATGTCTGCATTTTTGTTTTGTTAAATACGAAAAAAATACAAATAAAGTAGAAGTACTGCCATGTGTGTGGTCGGAAAGAGAGTACCAATGCGGTTACCTACTTTTCTTTGAGCTGGGGTGACTGCTTTGAGGAGTTAAACTGGTATGTACACTTTTATCCTAGAAGCTAAACTGTAACATTTTCCTTCTGTATTTAGATTATTTACTTCGTTTCAGTTTTCTAGCAGGGGCGTATAATGCACAAAATCAAATTAATCGTATTAGGATTAACAATTACATGAGGCACGAAGAGTGCTGTAAGCAATTAAATGTTTTGTAGTGAAGGAGTAAAAGTAACAATTATTATTTCTGGTTACTTGTGCATTCATAAATATTTAAAATGTGTATTTTCAATTACATGCTGTTATTAGTGGCTGCTCAGAGAGCTTGAAATTTGAAATACAATCCTTATCTTCTATCAGCATTTAATACACAGTAAGTCTATGTCATTGGAAAAAAAAAAAACTATAGAAAGCATGACCTATGCACAGGCACAGCTTATAGGATGAGTAGGACCTCATGGATATATTGAACTCACTATTACTTGTGTGTCTTATCTTTCTACTTTCAATCACTCTATTAATTCGATCTCTTTATAAACAGTTAAAATAGATGTTGTAATCAGACAATGAAAATGTGAAAGAGGGATAGTAAAACTGCCAATGTTTATGATTGTTATAAAATAAAAATGTACATTTATGCTAAATTTTATGGAAGGCCAGGACTGACATAATGAATTAATTAAATACAAAATTAAATAATTAATTAAATGTGGCAATAATTAAACTAGAAAAATTTGCATTTCCTGCGAAAATGCAGTGTGGATGCTTTAAAGCTGAAGCTGTCTGCTGAAACTAGCTGAAAAAGCTGAAAAGTTGCAGAAATTTGTAATAACTTTGCAGAAGCATAAGAACTTAGCAAAAATGTAATTACTTAGCAGAACTGCAATAACGTAAAGAAAACATATTACTTGGCAGAAATACAATAACATAGCAGAAATATTGTAACTTAGCACAAACATGATAAAAAAAAACATTGCAGAAATACTGTGATTTAGGACAAATACTACAACATAGCAGAAATGATGTGATTTAGCAAAATACTATGCTATGGCACAAATAGAATAGAATAGAATAGAATTCAACTTTATTGTCATTGCACATGTCACAGGTACAGGGCAACGAAATGCAGTTTGCATCCATCCAGAAGTGCTTTAGCCATGATATAGATATATTACAATATATATTAGCAATAATATAGATATGTAATTATATTACAGAAATGGGTCTATTATGGTATGTTATAATGTACACGGTATGAAGTATGTTATGAATATTCTATAACTATAAATATGAACAGGATATAAATATGAAATAAAAAAACTATACAGAAATATGAGATAAACAGCTATGCAGAAATGTGAACTATGCAAGTTATAAACAGTTGTAGGATTAAAAATTATTGTATGTACAGATTGATTATTTACACAGAACTATACAGTAGTGCAGTTAAGATAAGTGAGATATGTGGATAATTTCTACAGAGGCTATATAAAGTGCTAGTGGTTGTGAGTGGTCGTTCAGTCCATGTTATGTGTGTTTGAGGGTACAGTTGTCCATTGTGTGTGGGTGTGTGTATGTTCAGTCCATGAGTTTAACGTGGGTCAGATGTCAGGAGGCAGAGTTCAGGAGTCTGACAGCTGTGGGGAAGAAGCTGTTCCGGTACCTGGTGGTCTTAGTCTGGAGGCTCATATAGCGCCTTCCAGAGGACAGGAGGGTGAAGAGTCCATGTGATGGGTGATTTTCCCAGCCCTTTTCAGACACCGCTTCCTGTAGATGTCCTTTATAGGAGGAAGTGGTGCTCCGGCGATGCGCTGGGCAGTTTTCACGACCCTCTGCAATGCCTTCCGGTCCGAGGCAGAGCAGTTCCCGTGCCAGACTGTTATACAGTTGGTCAGGATGCTCTCGATGGTGCAGCGGTAGAAGTTCACCAGGATGTCTGAGGACAGGTGGTTCTTCCTCAGAGTCCTCAAGTAGAAGAGGCGCTGGTGAGCCTTCTTGACCAGCTTGGAGCAGTTGGTCATCCAGATGAGATGCTCGGAGATGTGGACACCCAGGAACTTGAAGCTGCTTACACGCTCCACAGCCGTCCCTTTAATGTAGATGAGTGGATGTGGGTCAGCATTCCTCCTGTAGTCCACGATGAGCTCCTTGGTCTTCTCAGTGTTAAGCAGCAGGTTGTTTCTGTTGCACCACTCAGCCAGACGATCCACCTAGAATGAATATGCTCAAATACTATGATGTTGCTCAAATACTTTGATTTAGTAATAATACTAAGATTTGGCAGAAATACTATACTTAATTACAAGTATAATAATATAGCAGAACTATCAAGATTTGGGAGAAATACTATGTTTTAGCTGTAATACTATGATTTGATAGAAATACTATAATTACGCAGAAATACTATATTTACCACAAATCCTATAAAATAGCAGAAATACTATAATTTAGCAGAATAGTAATAACTCACAGAATTACAAATATGGACACCTATTGAAACACAAATGCACAGAGGGACACACACACACACACACACAGGATCTAATCCAGTCAACTGGTGTAACTATATTCAAGTGAAATCCTACAATGAGATGCTGCCAAAAAAAGGGTAGGGTTCTCTGTCTCTCACTAAACACACACACACACACACACACACACACACACACACACACACACACACACACACACACACACACAGAAACAGCAGCAGCAGCAGCAAGTGAACAAACAGGGGCTGTACAAACAGTGTTTCCTCTATGTTTCTAGGTGGGTCAAAAATTCTGGAGCTGCTAAATTTGAATCCACCAATCAGAGAGGCTGTGTATTTTTCCCGCCAAAACAGGTGCACCCTTACACAGGCAGGAATAGAAAGACAGACCGGTTTTTGCTGTCCATTTCTCATATTGAGGATTCCCCTCAAACAAATGGCCATAATTTCCTAACCGTAGGGGCTAGAGCGGTCATTCTTATACCGTTTTGTTCAGAAGAGATGGGGGAATCTTCAGGTGTTGTCTTTTAAAAATAAAAATATAAATTTTTAGAGATATATGACATGGGTGATTGTTTGGCTTAGAAGCCATGAAGGCCCCAATATGCAAATTTGAATGTCTCAGCCCTCAGATATGATTGGCTGGCTCGGAAGCCGTGCAGGCCCTAATATGCAAATTTGAATGTGTCAGCCCTCAGATATGATTGGCTGGTTGGGAAGCTGTGCAGGCCCTGATATGTAAATTTGAATATTGCAGTCCTCAAAGAGGATTGACTCCCTGGGGACCTGGCAGACATATATTGAAATATTATGATTACCCAGAAATACTACATTTAGTAGAAATACTATGTTTTAGTACAAATGCTATAATTAAGCAGAAATACTATATTAAGCACAAATCCTATAAAAAGCAGAAATGCTGTACTATGATTTGGTAGAAAAAGTATAATTAATCAAAAACACTATATTTGGTAGAAATACTATGTATTAGCAGAAATACTATATTTAGCCCAAATACTATAAAGCAGCAGAAATGCTATGATTTAGCACAATAGTAATAACTTAAATAGAAAAATTATATATGTTTGTGTGTGTGTGTGTGTGTGTGTGTGTGTGTGTGTGTGTGTGTGTGTGTGTGTGTGTGTGTGTGTGTGTGTGTGTGTGTGTATAAATATATGTACACACTTGTGAATGGGATATTGCACATGAGATAAAGAATCTGGTACAATCGTGTGTTTTCAACAATATGCTAAAGGTTCTGTCATATTTTAGGACCATAAGTTTTCAAGCTTATAAATGATTACTACCTGACAGGCAAGTTATATAATAAATCATATAAGCATACACAAAGCACAAAAATACATTGTCCAAACAATAAAGATGATTTGTGCTGCATTTGCCATTATTCTGTATGTGACATGTGTACTTTGGATGACAAACTATTTAGTCTGTGTTGCATTTCTTCCCATTCACAAAAAGGAGTAAATCAGTATGTTTAGCATGTTACAACAACCCAGAACCTTCTTCAAAGTTTTGACATAATTATGAGTTGAACATGTCCATGATGTCACTGGCAAAAGCACATGATCAACCCAATATGTACCTTATAATCACTTTCTTTTGCAGCTGATGAAACATTGCTTTTCTTCCCCAAAAACTTTAATTTGCCTGTTGCATTTTTCAGTCACCCATGAATGCCCTGCTTTACAAAGCAGCCCAACGGCACTGATATTAACACATTACATCAAACATTATCAATGTGGACAAATACAGAAAAGGCCCGTTGTGTCCTTAGCTAAAAACTACAGCAACATGAAAGTTTTCCTGCCCTATGGAGATACAAGAGAGGTAACACCAAGCAGTTGGGCAAGTTAAACCAGACCATATACATCAACATCGAACACTTGAGAGTGCTGCTCAGCAGACCTGACTCACTGAGAGCATTTGATATAAGAAAGCCAAAAACCCATAGACACACAGCACAGGTGATCGCTGTGATGGTGATTGATTGGTCGACCATCTCCCTTTCCGCACCTCCTTCCCCTGGCCCTGGGCGAATCAAAACACACAGAACAGAGAGGCTGCTGAAAGATATGATTATTATGGAGAGAGCCAAAATACAGAACATTGGTGCAGTTTTGTAGTTAGGAGGTAATAAAACTTTAACACCTGTCAGTCCAAAACTCAGCAGCCAAACATAACCGATACTGATGTTTCTGATCCTGACCCCACGGACATTTCTTAAACCCATATAGATGATGGGGTGAGCAACAGCTAGATAACGCTCTACACAGGTCAGGATGTGGAAAAATATCTCTCCGTAATAAGCAATTGTACAAGCATATGATCCTACTTGCAGACCAACTGAGTGATCATTATATCTGCCATAATAGATGAGGAAGCACCCCAAGACCCAGCTCAGCTCCATGGCAACCATGTGGTAGGTGAAGATGTCAGAGTGGCTTGCTGTTTTAAAGGAGCTCTGCCGTCTCCATCTTTGGTGACCAACATAAAGGACAAGGACAGAGAAAGTAAGAAGGATGACTCTCAGTGTATAGAAGGGAATAAATTTGAATGAACTGTTGGAGCAGATATAGTCCAAAAGATAGTTGGAGGTGGAGTTAAGTGACATATCTGCTGTATGATGTAGATCTGGGGAGAAAAAACACAATTAGAGGGACAGACAGTGGAAGGATTGACAGTTCACAGTTATAATACATCTTATTAGGAAAATGTAGCTAAAGAAAGTTATTGATGAGTTGGTACAACTTTGGGAGTAAAATTGTGAATAATAAGTCTTTTTTTTTAAAATTCAATCAACAAATGCTTTGACATAGATTCTTAACAGTCAACCAACATGACATTGGTAGGAAATTGCTGGCAGCGGAAAAAAAATATAGTTAGAAAGGAAAAAAGAGGCAGTATGTGCTTAGGTATTAGAGTGCTTTGAAAAAGTATTAATATCACTTAAACTTTTACACATTTTGTAACCTTGCAACCACAAACTTAAATGTTTTTACTGAGATTTTCTATGATAGACTGATACAAAAAAACATAATTGTGAAGTCTCCAAAAGTTGAATCTCTTCATCTGGACGTAGCGTTTTGTGGGAGAAACGTTTCGTCACTCATCCAAGTGACTTCTTCAGTCTCAGCTGACTGCAGGTTTCCCCAACCTTGAATTTTGCCGTCACACCGAGACAAATCCCGCTAGTGGAGCTGATCACAGCCACAGAAACAGCAATTCGTAACAACAATATTGCAGAAGTGGAAGCAGAGCAACTACGGACGAAAGTTCCGGCCCGTCTCAGCAATGCAAAGCCCCCAGCATCCAACATCACCATGGAGGAGAGGAAGGCACTCACTTCACTTAGTGATGACAACAACATTATCATCCTTCCGGCAGACAAGGGCACAGTATTGCTTAACCAGAAAGACTATCATGAGAAGATTTTGTCACTACTCAGTGATGAAAATACTTATGAGCCCCTGAAACGAGACCCAGGAAGTGGTTACAGGAAGAGGGTGATAGACTGTCTGAAGCAGTTAGAACAAGACAAGGCTATTGACCGGACCTCATACCACAGGCTGTACCCAGGGGAGTCTACACCAAGTCTGTATGGTTTACCGAAAATACATAAGCAGGGTGCACCTTTAAGACCGATTGTCTGCATGATCAACTCTGTCACCTATAACATCTCCAAGTTTCTGGCTTCGATCCTCAACCCGGTGGTGGGCAGCTCTGAACACCACATCCAGAACATCCTGGATTTTGTTGAGAAGGTGAGAGATGTTATTGTGGAGGCAGATGAAACCATGGTCTCGTACGACGTTACATCTCTCTTCACTTGCATCCCAGTCACGGAAGCGTTGGAGGTAGTCCGTAAGAGATTACAGGATGACACCAACCTCAGCAACAGGACCACTCTCAGCATCGACCAAGTGTGTTTGCTTTTGGAACTGTGTCTTCATTCCACCTACTTCACATACAAGGGTCAGTTCTACAGGCAGAAACATGGGTGTGCCATGGGCTCCCCAGTTTCACCCATTGTGGCCAATTTGTACATGGAAGAAGTGGAAAAGAGGGCTTTGCTATCCTACCCTGGAACACCACCAAGCCATTGGTTCAGATATGTGGATGACACCTGGGTGAAAATCAAATCTCGGGACGTACTACATTTCACGGATCACATTAACTCGGTGGACCGACACATCAAATTCACCAGGGAGGATATGAAAAGTGGCAGGTTAGCCTTCTTAGACTGTGAGATTTCCTACAGTAATGGGGGACATCTAAAGGCTGACGTGTACCGTAAACCTACGCATACGGATCAGTATCTAAGGTTTGACTCTCATCATCCACTGGAGCACAAACTGGGTGTCATCAGGACGCTACAACACAGAGCAAACACCATCCCCACAGACACAGCGGCCAGGGAGGCAGAAGAACAGCACATCAAGAAGGCCCTGAGTAAATGTGGTTATCCCAGCTGGACATTTGTCAAAGCGGGAAAGGCACCTAAAGAAAGCTCCAGCCGATCCAGGAGAGAAGAACAACCGCTGCCCAAGCGAAAACCTGTAGGGATCCCATATGTGTCAGGAGTATCGGAACAGTTGAGACGCATTTTTTCTAAACACCGGGTCTCTGTGGCTTTTAAACCCCTGCGCCAAAAACTGGTCCATCCCAAGGATCGGGTCCCCCGACACAAACAGAGTAACATAGTGTACGCTGTTAAGTGCCAGGAGGATTGCCAGGATTTATACATTGGGGAAACCAAACAACCTCTAGCGAAGCGGATGGCACAACACAGAAGAGCAACCTCATCAGGCCAGGACTCTGCAGTCTATTTACACCTACAGGCCAGCGGACACTCTTTCAATGATGAGGATGTACACATCCTGGACAGGGAAGAACGCTGGTTTGAGCGCGGAGTCAAGGAGGCCATTTACGTGAAGAGGGAAAGACCATCTCTGAATCGAGGAGGGGGCCTAAGGGTACATCTTTCGCCATCTTACAATGCTGTGATTGCAGCCATTCCCCAACTCTCTGTGAATGGTACTCATGGCCATTGATCAGTGTTCTTTGATCAGTGGGTTTTGGTCAGTGATTGTTGATCAATGGTCATGGGAATTTGCATAATTATGATTAAGGAACTGACCTCACAGCCCATTGTTCCTTCAGTGGGCTGGTTTCAGTCATTATGCAAATGTACTGTTTATAAAGGTTGGGGAAACCTGCAGTCAGCTGAGACTGAAGAAGTCACTTGGATGAGTGACGAAACGTTTCTCCCACAAAACGCTACGTCCAGATGAACAGATTCAACTTTTGGAGATTTACTTTCCTGGATGATTGAGAATGCATCAAGACATAATTGTGAAGTGGTATAGAAGTGATACATGGTTTTCAAATTGTAAGCAAATAAAAATCTGAAACGTGTGGCGTGCATTGGTATTCAGGCCCCTGTACTCGGATACTCCTAAATAAAATCCAGTGCATTCAATTGCCTTCAGGAGTCACCTGATTAGATAATAGAGTTCACCTGTGTGTAATTTTGTGTCATTAAAAATACGCCCGCTCTGTGAAGGCCTTGTTTATTAGAGAAGATTAGTGAACAAACAGCATCATGAACACCAAGGAACTCACGAGACACATTAGATAAGTTTAAAACAGGGTTAGGTTATAAAAAAATATTCTAATGCAAATATTCAAATGCACGCCACACTTTTCAGAATTTTATTTGCTTAAAAATTTTAAAAGCCATGTATCCTTTTTGTACCACTTCACAATTATGTGCTACTTTGTGTTGGTCTGTCACAGGAAATCTCACTAAAAACCATTTAAGTTTGTGGTTTTAAGGTGTGAAAGTTCAAGGGTATCAATACTTTTTAAAGTTGCTGTATATGATATCATCTAATCACAGAAAAAAACATGACAAAAAAACAGATAAGATCTATCAAATATTAAAGTAATGTATAGTTAACGCAGATGAATGTATGTAAGAGAATCCACTGTGTGTGTTACCGTCATAAGGAATGAGTTCATGAAACCTAATGTTTGGAAATATTTGTTTTGAAAATTACAGGATTCTTCTGAGAATAAAAGAAAAACTTTCATCTTATTGGCATCAGACTAAAAAGATATACAACCGCTCAAAGATTAATGAAAAATAAAGCATTTAAAAATCAAAGTGTCACTATATTATAACATATTAAAGAGCACCTTTGGGGTTGAATTGTGTCCTCTGGTTCATGTCTCCGAACTGACTGATTGCTCCTCACTCTAAATGTGCACTGATGCTTCTGGGTGCTCAGAGTTCACAGCAGCAGAACAATGGGAGTTTTTTGCATGACTCAATAGGTGGCACTTACATTAAAGCATTTGGGTCACAATGCAGTATTCCAGGGTACACTGGCATTTTCTAACCACTATGGATACTTAATGTAGCAAAAAAATAAATTCTTATTGTCACACCAACATATAGAAAAACAAATGCTAACAAGGAATCTGTGTAATTAGTGCAACTGGTTTAGTTTCAGTTTTTATGTGTGAGAGAAAATAAAACACAGTTTAGGACTGTCAATGATGTGTAAAAAAACAAAACATTGTTAAAGTCTGTTTCATTCTATCAATCTATTATATCTAACAGTATTCAAATAGCTTGTTATGTAAGATGGGTGTTCATTCAAATTAAGACGTGTCATGCCACCTGTTTGTACATAGCTCAGTTTGATAGGATGTAATTAACAGGATGTGCATGATTATTTTAGTAAGCATAACTCTAGTTTTTATTATTGTTAGTTGAGTTCAGCATGATGCATACATACATATAATGTATATCCAACATGTTTACCATGTTTATTATGTCTACCATCTTAGCAGGCAAAAATGGACATATCAGTTTAAATATTTAACCCCCACAGGTTAAATATATGTGATTAAATGATGTATGATGACCCACACACCAGTGGTGTGTTAAGTGGTCACAAAATCATTTTATTTGTTCTCTTTGTCTATGTCACGTGAGCCTCATACTAGTACCTGTCAGCTACCTCCAAAATCCCACAGGCAAGCAGGATATCCCTTCTTGGTCAGTTTGATGCCTCCCTTCATCTTCGGTGTTAACTATCAGGTTCCAGGATTACCACCATGGCAAGAATCTACTGCCTGGCAGCCACAGGTACTCTTAGCAGCCTCAGCAATGAACATGGTTCACTTGGAGTCAGTGTCCCAGCCTTGCTTGGAATTCCGTAAAAGTTTTGCTGGAGGTGGGAATTAAGGAACTCTCGACTGGGGCCTCTTTGAGTGTGCCACATTAGTCCAGAATCTATCTGTAACACATCCATGGCAGACCCCATGACATTTTAATGCATTTCAGCATACTTTATTAATACACGGTTGCTGTACACACTTGGCTGCAGTCCTGCTGCTGCCAGCCACACACCTCAACAATGGCAACAACACTCCCACTCAGGACCCAGTACTACTTATGCAGGGCGGCGTGATGAGCCGATGCAGCTTCGGTGTGTCGGCTTCTCCTGCAGCCGTGCCACACTACAGGGAGTGCAGAATTATTAGGCAAGTTGTATTTTTGAGGAATAATTTTATTATTGAAAAACAACCATGTTCTCAATGAACCCAAAAAACTCATTAATATCAAAGCTGAATGTTTTTGGAGGTAGTTTTTAGTTTTAGCTATTTTAGGGGGATATCTGTGTGTGCAGGTGACTATTACTGTGCATAATTATTAGGCAACTTAACAAAAAACAAATATATACCCATTTCAATTATTTACTTTTACCAGTGAAACCAATATAACATCTCCACATTCACAAATATACATTTCGGGCATTCAAAAACAAAACAAAAACAAATCAGCGACCAATATAGCCACCTTTCTTTGCAAGGACACTCAAAAGCCTGCCATCCATGGATCCTGTCAGTGTTTCGATCTGTTCACCATCAACATTGCGTGCAGCAGCAACCACAGCCTCCCAGACACTGTTCAGAGAGGTGTACTGTTTTCCCTCCTTGTAAATCTCACATTTGATGATGGACCACAGGTTCTCAATGGGGTTCAGATCAGGTGAACAAGGAGGCCATGTCATTAGTTTTTCTTCTTTTATACCCTTTCTTGCCAGCCACGCTGTGGAGTACTTGGACGCGTGTGATGGAGCATTGTCCTGCATGTTTTTCTTGAAGGATGCAGACTTCTTCCTGTACCACTGCTTGAAGAAGGTGTCTTCCAGAAACTGGCAGTAGGACTGGGGAGTTGAGCTTGACTCCATCCTCAACCCGAAAAGGCCCCACAAGCTCATCTTTGATGATACCAGCCCAAACCAGTACTCCACCTCCACCTTGCTGGCGTCTGAGTCGGACTGGAGCTCTCTGCCCTTTACCAATCCAGCCACAGGCCCATCCATCTGGCCCATCAAGACTCACTCTCATTTCATCAGTCCATAAAACCTTAGAAAAATCAGTCTTGAGATATTTCTTGGCCCAGTCTTGACGTTTCAGCTTGTGTGTCTTGTTCAGTGGTGGTCGTCTTTCAGCCTTTCTTACCTTGGCCATGTCTCTGAGTATTGCACACCTTGTGCTTTTGGGCACTCCAGTGATGTTGCAGCTCTGAAATATGGCCAAACTGGTGGCAAGTGGCATCTTGGCAGCTGCACGCTTGACTTTTCTCAGTTCATGGGCAGTTATTTTGCGCCTTGGTTTTTCCACACGCTTCTTGCGACCCTGTTGACTATTTTGAATGAAACGCTCGATTGTTCGATGATCACGCTTCAGAAGCTTTGCAATTTTAAGACTGCTGCATCCCTCTGCAAGATATCTCACTATTTTTGACTTTTCTGAGCCTGTCAAGTCCTTCTTTTGACCCATTTTGCCAAAGGAAAGGAAGTTGCCTAATAATTATGCACACCTGATATAGGGTGTTGATGTCATTAGACCACACCCCTTCATGCACATCTCCTAATATGCTTAATTGGTAGTAGGCTTTCGAGCCTATACAGCTTGGAGTAAGACAACATGCATGAAGAGGATGATGTGGACAAAATACTCATTTGCCTAATAATTCTGCACTCCCTGTAGTTAATTCAGTTTCACCACAACAATGTCTGTAAACGACTGAGCGGAAGAGGATTTGAACTTTACTGTTATTGCAGTTTCTACAGAAACATGAGCGAAACAATGCAAGGAGGAAATTTTTAGATGTAAGCAGGAGGATGACAGCGATGCTAATCAGGTGATGAAAAACATGTCACTGCAGCTCAGGGGGCTCTGAGAAATTAGCTCACTCAAAACCTGCTGAACTGCATTTTGTTCAGTCCGTGTGAATGTGTCAGAGGTGATGAATGTTTCCACATTCAGAGATTCCTCCTGTCAGTCAACCCTCTGGATTTTTTAAATGCAATTAATAATGAGAAAAAAAGGTAAGTAAATGTCCATGTTGTTGATCAGAGCAGCCTCACAGGGTTAAAATCAGACCTGAAGAGGCCCCGAAGCTCGAGCAATTTCATTTTGTTGAGCCTTTTTATGGTAACAAATGTTTTTTTTTTCCTCCAGCTTTAACACAGAAAACCTGCAGCATTGTTTCTGTTAATCCATCTGAGACATACACAGAGATCTTTATGTCATCTTTATACAAAATCAGTGAATAATTGCTAGAAAATTTCCACTTGACAGACAGAATGCTGTGAATGATTTCTGAAATTTGAGGGTTTTTTTTTTTTTAAGTAATATTAGCCTGAAAATACACACAACCGTGCAGGCACATAAAAATCACAGAACAGAGGGGAAAATGAATGGGAATAGAATTCATGCCACACAAATCAAGAGAAAGGCATGTTGGAGAGCAAAGTGCTTGGAATTGATGCAAAAGTCTGAGTTTAGAGTCTGTGTGTGTATGTGTGAGTGTGTGTGTATCAAAATATGACCCTGTGAAAACTGCACAGCCAGGCCTAGCAATGTTTTACTATGTTATCTGCAAAGGGATGAAACTCCCAAGTTGACCGGTGCCATTAGCCTCCCAGGAGGATAGTAGGAGTCCTCCTTGCAGCAGCCCAGCTAAGACAAAAGACTGTTGTAACTGAAAAGATATGGAGTGTAAGTTCCGCCATACCATATATCATCAAACAAGGTGTGACCTTCCCATGAACTTAACGTGTATGAGGCATGCCGAAATGGCAGGAGTGAACATCCTCCCATCTCAGGGTGCACACAGAACTGGCTAAGCATAAATGATTATATGTTTCTAAGTACAAATGGCAATCTTAAGTTATCACTCTCACAATCTCTGCGTGATCTGTACCAAGACAAAAAGATCGGAGAGACTGGTATAACGACACTAGTCAGACTTTTACCTTTTCACAAAAGGTTAAAAGTGATTGTCCACAATTTGGACTTTAATTCCAGAATATTTTTGCATAATATTTTATTAAAGCAATTTTGCAAGAGCAAAGCAAAATAAAATAATATCAATAACAAAAAATGATCAAATAACATGTATCATATTTATCTACTTAACCTACTCAGAGCTAATGCTGATTTTGTTCTTGTCTTTAGTGGAAAGAGGCTGAAGAAAGGATGAGCATACCTGGATCTATAGATGCACTTATTGACGATAATCACCCACAAGGAAAGCAGCACTGTCTGGGCATTTTGTAGAAGTATGATGTAACCCAAAATCCTTCAGTATTAACCATCTAACACAGCAAAAATAAGCAGAGAGGAAAGCCAAAAATATACAACCAGTTTGCAGAGGTCTGGTTGGACTGGGACAATACCTCTGCCATCCCTTGAATTTTCAACTGTGAACCTCTTATATCCAATCATCTAAACTGCTCATCTCACAGAAGACAAAAGGGAAGAACCCCGAATATCTTTTACTGCCCACTCTTATACCACCTCTAACACCTAACCTCACCTCTGGGGACATATAGTCACATCATTAACATTTAATCACCTGATGTGCACCCACACGTTACCATCCTCTCTCTATCTGACTTACATGATCTATCACACAGTTTAAAATGACTTCATCATATCTTCTTCATTATTCTAAACACAATTCTAACATATTTAAACATTCAACAACATATAAATATAATTCACTTCATGTTTCATTCAATTATGCATTAGATTTGTCTTTAGCAAATTCCCACATGAAAGTTCATTTTAACATAATCCCTTTTTAATTGAAGTACACAGGAGTATTTTACTTTTTTAAAACTGAGTTTGTCAATCACCATCTATTTAATACAAGTTTTTTTAATTTAATCATACATTTTATAAATGAACCATTTTCTGTGATTTGCACTCTGATCATTTTAATCACTTAAAGGTGGATGTTCACTCCTTCTCAGCTGTGACAACAAGCAGTGGCAAAGGGGGACTTCAGTCTCTCTCTACCTCATGTCACCTGACACATCTTGATTGACACTCACTGCTTTACAGGATTGACATTAATTTTAAAATGATGGATGCACCAACATCCTAAACTATTTATAGCAAAATACAACCAACTTCTTGAATATTCTCAGAATTTTAAAGAACACACCATTAAATCTTAACAACCACCTAAAAACAAATGCACAATCACTCAAAAACACAACCTAACACCACAGTAAACAGTCTACACTCCATCAATTATAAATATACGAAATAAAACCACTGGATAAGTGCAACTGAAAAGCAATAAATAAAATTAATGTCTTTCTTCTGATGATGCCGCCTAAGGGAAGCATGCATAATGTAAACAGAACTGGTGCTAGCATGGACCCTGGTGGAACTCCATAGTTAACCTTAGTGTGTGAAGAGGACTCTCCATTTACATGAAGAAATCAGAGTCTATTAGATATGATACAAACCACTGCAGTGCAGTACCTGTAATACCTACATGCTCTAATCGCTCTAATAGGATATTATAGTCAACAGTATTTTTCGAACACTGCACTGAGGTCTAGCAGGACAAGCACAGAGTTAAATCCACTGTCAGAGGCCATGAGAAGCAATGAGCTTTGAAACCTGACTGAAACTCCTCAAATAAACCATTCTAGTACAGTTAGCTGTTTTACAGCTAATGCATTTTATTTATTTTGGCTCTGTCGGGTCATCTAACTAGTCAAACACATTTGCTATATGATAAAACCAGTGTAAGCATTACTGAAATTACATACGAGAACATTCTATTTTAAAGGAACTACAGCATTTATATTCAAGATAGTGGTCTTTTAAGTTTGCTTAAATCACTATTTTCATTCTTTTTAACTTGCAGCTCAGTTACATTTAGGAACGAAAACTACAAGCAGACAATGAAAAAACCTCTGCAATTATCTGAAATCAGTACAAACCAACTATGCTGAACAGATTCTGCTTACATGACAGTGAGAGGTGTGAAGACAGGTCCCTTTTTTTTCAAAGTATTTTTTATGAAAACATAAAAGTAGCACTGCAACAGTTGCCCTGACAACTACAGATAAATACTCAACTACAATTCATCAATAGTTTCCTAAAAGAAAAGCAACATGTGAATTTCCCTGCTCTGTGTAAATAAAGCAGAGGTAACACCAAACAGCTGGGAAGGTTAAGTCCCTCTAGACTTATTAGCACCAAGCACTTGACAGTGTTGCTTATTACAGGGATATTGGTCACTGGAACAGAGGCAAGCAGCCCAATGCACCACAACCAGAGCACGGATGATATAACTGTGATGGTGTAGAAGGCTCTTTGCTTTGATTGGTCAGCCCTTTTCTTTCCTCCACCTGCGTCCCCTGGCCCTGGACGAATCAGAACACGGAGAACAGCGAGGCTGCAGAAAGATATGATTGTTATGGATAAAATCAAAACACATAACAATTGTATGGCGATTCCATTATGCATAACTAGAGATCCACAGCTCAGTCCAAAACATAGCAGCCAAGCACAGCCAATGCTGATGTTTCTGATCTTGACCCCACGGGCGTTTCTTAGACTCATGTAGGTGATGGGGTGAACAACAGCCAGGTAATATGTCTGTGAAGGTTCTCAGTCATCCAGGTCATCGTAGTCAAAGGAGTTTGCAAAGAAAAGCGTCTGGACTTCTTTGAGTTGCTTGAAGACGTTTCACCTCTCATCCGAGAAGCTTCTTCAGTTCTAAGGTCAAATGGCCGAGAGTCCCAGATTGAAACCCAGTGGGAGTATCCCCCCAAAGAGGGACAAAGGACCCCCTGGTGATCCTCTAATCACATGCGACAAGGTGTGAAAGCGGGTGTGGTACCTAATCAGCCAGGGTTTCGGGTGAGCTCATTGTGAAACCTGGCCCCACCCTATCATGTGATTTCCTGAGGTCAGATGGCCCAGGATGTGAGTGGGCGTTAAGGCGTCTGGGGAGGGAACTCAAAACTGGATTATAGATGGCAGACAGTTGGTGTCGTAAACCACCGCCTCTGTTCAAAGATGGTCGCTCACAGTGGACATAGATGGCCTCTTTCACTCCTCTTTCAAACCATCTGTCCTCTCTGTCCAATATGTGAACATTGGCATCCTCGAAAGAGTGACCTTTATCTTTAAGATGCAGGTGGACTGCTGAGTCTTGTCCTGTGGAGGTGGCTCTTCTATGTTGTGCCATGCGCTTGTGAAGTGGCTGTTTGGTCTCTCCAATGTAGAGGTCCGGGCATTCCTCACTGCACTGTACAGCATACACCACGTTGTTCAGTCTGTGTTTTGGAGTTTTGTCTTTCGGGTGAACCAGTTTGTGTCTGAGTGTGTTGCTGGGTCTGAAGTACACTGGGATGTCGTGCTTGGAGAAAACTCTCCTGAGTTTCTCTGATACACCGGCTACATAGGGGATGACAATGTTGTTGCGTCTGTCTTTCTTATCCTCCCTCGCTGGTGTCTGATCTTCTTTTCTGTGCCTCTTTGCTGACTTTATGAATGCCCAGTTAGGATAACCACATGTTTTCAGTGCTTCCTTTACATGTGTGTGTTCCTTCTTTTTCCCTTCAGGCTTAGAGGGAACAAGTTCTGCCCGGTGGTGTAGGGTCCTAATTACTCCAAGTTTGTGTTCCAGAGGGTGATGGGAGTCAAAGAGGAGGTACTGGTCCGTGTGTGTGGGCTTCCGGTAAACTTCAATGTTGAGGTTGCCATTCTCTTCAATGTGCACAGCGCAGTCCAGGAAAGGCAAACAGTTATCCTTAGTGTCTTCCCTGGTGAACTTGATGTTTTTATCCACGGCGTTAATGTGCGCAGTGAAGGATTCCACTTCTTGTGTCTTGATTTTGACCCAGGTGTCGTCTACATATCTGTACCAGTGGCTGGGTACTCTCCCTTTAAAAGAGCCAAGAGCCTTTCTTTCAACTTCCTCCATGTAAAGGTTGGCTACAATAGGTGACACAGGGGAGCCCATGGCACAGCCATGTTTTTGTCTGTAGAAGCCTTCGTTGTATTTGAAGTATGTTGTGGTAAGGCAGAGGTCTAACAGTGTGCAGATCTGATCGGGTGTGAAGTTGGTCCTGTCTTCCAAGGAGCTGTCTTCTTGTAGTCGTTTTCTGACAGTCTCCACTGCCTCCGTGGTGGGTATGCAAGTGAAGAGAGAGACTACATCAAAGGACACCATGGTTTCATCTGGATCCAGGGTAAGTTTCTGGACCTTGTCGGTGAAGTCGGTGGAGTTCTTGATGTGGTGTGGGGTGTTCCCCACGAGAGGTGCCAGGATGGTAGCAAGGTGTTTCGCAATGTTATAAGTGGCTGAGTTTATGCTACTGACTATGGGTCTGAGTGGGACCCCTTCCTTGTGGATCTTAGGAAGTCCATAAATGCAGGGTATGGCATCCCCTGGATAAAGCCGGTGATATTTGAGGCGGTCAATGATTTTGTCCTTTTCAAGGTCTTGAAGGCAAGCTATAACTTTCTTTTTGTAGCTGCTTGTGGGGTCTCGTTTTAAAGCTTCGTAGGTGTTGTTGTCACTGAGGAGAGTAGTGATCTTCGTGTGGTAATCTGTTGTGTTTAGGACCACGGTGCACCTTCCCTTATCCGCTGGTAATATAGTGATGTTGTTGTCTTTGCTCAGGGAAGCGACGGCCTTCTTTTCTTGTAGTGTGAGGTTAGACGGAGGGACTTTGGCACTGGAGAGGGTGGCTGAGACTTTCATCAATTCTCAATTTCAGACTCAATTTCGCCATTTCTCCGCAACAGTTGCCCATAGTGGACCTCATCACAGCCACAGAAACCGCCATACGGATTAATAAATTATCACAGACCGAAGCAGAGCAAATCAGGATGAAAGTCTCAGCCACCCTCTCCAGTGCCAAAGTCCCTCCGTCTAACCTCACACTACAAGAAAAGAAGGCCGTCGCTTCCCTGAGCAAAGACAACAACATCACTATATTACCAGCGGATAAGGGAAGGTGCACCGTGGTCCTAAACACAACAGATTACCACACGAAGATCACTACTCTCCTCAGTGACAACAACACCTACGAAGCTTTAAAACGAGACCCCACAAGCAGCTACAAAAAGAAAGTTATAGCTTGCCTTCAAGACCTTGAAAAGGACAAAATCATTGACCGCCTCAAATATCACCGGCTTTATCCAGGGGATGCCATACCCTGCATTTATGGACTTCCTAAGATCCACAAGGAAGGGGTCCCACTCAGACCCATAGTCAGTAGCATAAACTCAGCCACTTATAACATTGCGAAACACCTTGCTACCATCCTGGCACCTCTCGTGGGGAACACCCCACACCACATCAAGAACTCCACCGACTTCACCGACAAGGTCCAGAAACTTACCCTGGATCCAGATGAAACCATGGTGTCCTTTGATGTAGTCTCTCTCTTCACTTGCATACCCACCACGGAGGCAGTGGAGACTGTCAGAAAACGACTACAAGAAGACAGCTCCTTGGAAGACAGGACCAACTTCACACCCGATCAGATCTGCACACTGTTAGACCTCTGCCTTACCACAACATACTTCAAATACAACGAAGGCTTCTACAGACAAAAACATGGCTGTGCCATGGGCTCCCCTGTGTCACCTATTGTAGCCAACCTTTACATGGAGGAAGTGGAAAGAAAGGCTCTTGGCTCTTTTAAAGGGAGAGTACCCAGCCACTGGTACAGATATGTAGACGACACCTGGGTCAAAATCAAGACACAAGAAGTGGAATCCTTCACTGCGCACATTAACGCCGTGGATAAAAACATCAAGTTCACCAGGGAAGACACTAAGGATAACTGTTTGCCTTTCCTGGACTGCGCTGTGCACATTGAAGAGAATGGCAACCTCAACATTGAAGTTTACCGGAAGCCCACACACACGGACCAGTACCTCCTCTTTGACTCCCATCACCCTCTGGAACACAAACTTGGAGTAATTAGGACCCTACACCACCGGGCAGAACTTGTTCCCTCTAAGCCTGAAGGGAAAAAGAAGGAACACACACATGTAAAGGAAGCACTGAAAACATGTGGTTATCCTAACTGGGCATTCATAAAGTCAGCAAAGAGGCACAGAAAAGAAGATCAGACACCAGCGAGGGAGGATAAGAAAGACAGACGCAACAACATTGTCATCCCCTATGTAGCCGGTGTATCAGAGAAACTCAGGAGAGTTTTCTCCAAGCACGACATCCCAGTGTACTTCAGACCCAGCAACACACTCAGACACAAACTGGTTCACCCGAAAGACAAAACTCCAAAACACAGACTGAACAACGTGGTGTATGCTGTACAGTGCAGTGAGGAATGCCCGGACCTCTACATTGGAGAGACCAAACAGCCACTTCACAAGCGCATGGCACAACATAGAAGAGCCACCTCCACAGGACAAGACTCAGCAGTCCACCTGCATCTTAAAGATAAAGGTCACTCTTTCGAGGATGCCAATGTTCACATATTGGACAGAGAGGACAGATGGTTTGAAAGAGGAGTGAAAGAGGCCATCTATGTCCACTGTGAGCGACCATCTTTGAACAGAGGCGGTGGTTTACGACACCAACTGTCTGCCATCTATAATCCAGTTTTGAGTTCCCTCCCCAGACGCCTTAACGCCCACTCACATCCTGGGCCATCTGACCTCAGGAAATCACATGATAGGGTGGGGCCAGGTTTCACAATGAGCTCACCCGAAACCCTGGCTGATTAGGTACCACACCCGCTTTCACACCTTGTCGCATGTGATTAGAGGATCACCAGGGGGTCCTTTGTCCCTCTTTGGGGGGATACTCCCACTGGGTTTCAATCTGGGACTCTCGGCCATTTGACCTTAGAACTGAAGAAGCTTCTCGGATGAGAGGTGAAACGTCTTCAAGCAACTCAAAGAAGTCCAGACGCTTTTCTTTGCAAACTCCTTTGACAACAGCCAGGTAACGTTCTACACAGGTCAGGATGTGGAAAATGATCCTCCCGTAATAAGTCATATAATAAGCATTTAATCCAAGGTTTGTCAGTGCTGAGTTATTAATATAAATGCTACCAAGAACAAAGAAGCCCCCAACGATCCAGATCAGCTCAATGGCAGCCATGTGGTAGGTGAAGATGTCAGAGTGACTTGCTGTTTTAAAGGAGCGCTGCTGCCGCCATTGTCTATGACCCAGGTAGAGGACGATAGTGGAGAGAGGGAGGAGGAGGATGATTCTCAAGATATTGATGGTAATGTTTACGTATATATAATCGTTGTAGTTGTTGCAATCCAGAACACTGGAGGTGGATGAAGAGTTAACTGACATATCTGCCATATCTCCTGTATATTGTAGTTGTGCTGAGAAAAAGGAATTACAGAGAAATAAGGAGACAGAAAGTATAGGAGTAAAAAGGGAAAAAATAAATTAATATGCTTTAAAGTTATATTTAACCTTGGTAGGGTATTGGTGTAATCTCACATTTTCTTAGTAGTTACATTAACGTTAACATATACTATCATAAGAAAATATTTGTTGACAAATATTTGTTAATAAATGAATGGTAATAATTTAAAAAAACAAGAAAATTACATACACTGACAAAATCCATTTTATAATTTTGTACCTGAATGCATTTCTTTCTTGTCATGTGTATACATTTATCTTTATGCTTAAAGCTACAAAACAAAGCTCTGTCACTACAGGTCACATTGACTAAGAGTTTCTGCTAGTGCAAAATACTTTTTTATGTTGAACAGCTACCAGGATTTACAAACCGGATTCCAAAAAAGTTGGGACACTAAACAAATTGTGAATAAAAACTGAATGCAATGATGTGGAGATGGCAAATGTCAATATGTTATTCAGAATAGAACATAAATCACGGAACAAAAGTTGAAACTGAGAAAATTTATCATTTGAAGGGAAAAATATGGTGATTCAAAATGTCATGGTGTCAACAAATCCCAAAAAAGTTGGGACAAGGCCATTTTCACCACTGTGTGGCATCTCCCCTTCTTCTTACAACACTCAACAGACATCTGGGGACCGAGGAGACCAGTTTCTCAAGTTTAGCAATAGGAATGCTCTCCCATTTGTGTCTAATACAGGCCTCTAACTGTTCAATCGTCTTGGGCCTTCTTTGTTGCACCTTCCTCTCTATGATGCGCCAAATGTTCTCTATAGGTGAAAGATCTGGACTGCAGACTGGCCATTTCAGTACCCGGATCCTTCTCCTACGCAGCCATGATGTTGTGATTGATGCAGAATGTGGTCTGGCATTATCTTGTTGAAAAATGCAGGGTCTTCCCTGAAAGAGATGACGTCTGGATGGGAGCATATGTTGTTCTAGAACCTGAATATATTTTTCTGCATTGATGGTGCCTTTCCAGACATGCAAGCTGCCCATGCCACACGCACTCATGCAACCCCATACCATCAGAGACGCAGGCTTCTGAACTGAGCGTTGATAACAACTTGGGTTGTCCTTGTCCTCTTTGGTCCAGATGACATGGCGTCCCACATTTCCAAAAAGAACTTCGAATCGTGACTCGTCTGACCACAGAACAGTCTTCCATTTTGCCACGCTCCATTTTACATGATCCCTGGCCCAGTGAAAACGCCTGAGCTTGTGGATCTTGCTTAGAAATGGCTTCTTCTTTGCACTGTAGAGTTTCAGCTGGCAACGGCGGATGGCACGGTGGATTGTGTTCACTGACAATGGTTTCTGGAAGTATTCCTGAGCCCATTCTGTGATTTCCTTTACAGTAGCATTCCTGTTTGTGGTGCAGTGTGGTTTAAGGGCCCGGAGATCACGGGCGTCCAGTATGGGTTTACGCCCTTGACCCTTACGCACAGAGATTGTTCCAGATTCTCTGAATCTTCGGATGATGTTATGCACAGTTGATGATGATAACTGCAAAGTCTTTGCAATTTTTCGCTGGGTAACACCTTTCTGATATTGCTCCACTATCTTTCTGCGCAACATTGTGGGAATTGGTGATCCTCTACCCATCTTGGCTTCTGAGGGACACTGCCACTCTGAGAAGCTCTTTTTATACCCAATCATGTTGCCAATTAACCTAATTAGTGTTAATTGGTCTTCCAGCTCTTCGTTATGCTCACATTTACTTTTTCCAGCCTCTTATTGCTACTTGTCCCAACTTTTTTGGGATTTGTTGACACTGTGAAATTTTGAATCAACATATTTTTCCTTTGAAATGATACATTTTCTTGGATTAAACTTTTGATCTGTCACCTACGTTCTGTTCTGAATGGAATATTCACATTTGCCATCTCCACATCATTGTATTCAGTTTTTATTCACAATTTGTTTAGTGTCCCAACTTTTTTGGAATCCGGTTTGTAATAGAGGCACAGTGTAAATTTTGTAATTGAATGAGGTAAACACAGGAAATTCTGTGGCTGGTCTCACTGCATAGGTATTTATCAGTTTCCAGAGCATGATGTTTTGGGAGGAGAACATTTAACTCATACATGTAAGTCATAAGTCATTACTGAGATTTCTGACACTCAGCTTAATGCAGATTATTCAATTGATTCTCATTTTAAAATATCAGTATTTTAGTAATTTGGGGTACATTTGTTGTTTATGATTATTGGGAACACGGTGAAAAGTAACTATGTTATTGGGATTGTTTATATGATTGGTAGGAATTACTTTTCCTTCTGCCTGTCACAGTGATATGCAAATTATGACTGTATGAGTGCATCACAGCTCATGTGTAATGTGTGACGCTATTTCAGCTCCACAAACAGCCAATGCGGTTTGTGACACATGTGGCCAGACCACAAGCCTTGTCTGACAAAAGCAAAACATAAAATATAACACAGAATCTAATGATGAGTTTATGATGAGGCAAAATGAAGGAGGAGAGGAACAGGTGCTGCTAGGGTGAGACAAATGTTGCTCGTTGAGTCCTTTCCCATTACTAGCACTCTCCAGGTACAGAGAGAGAAAGGGTGGTGGTATCGGATCTAAAAGGAAATCAGTGGTCTTGCAGATCACTAGGGAGTTCATCTCTCTGTCTCTGTCATGGTCCTGAGTCCGTGGACTCGGTGATTTGGGGTTTGGTGTATTTATTATTATTATTGTCATTATTATTTGTGGACTCGTGTTCTAGTTTTGGGATAATTTGTGTTTTGGGATTTTCTGCTTCTGGGATTCTGGGTTAGTGCTCCCTCTGTTGGTCCCTGGTGTTAGTGTTTCCTCTGTCTCGTCAGGTTAATCAGGTCCATCTGTGTCTCCCACCTGTGTGTGATTTCCCAGTGTCCCTCTTTGTGTATTTATGTTGTGTGAATTGATGTGCTGGTTACTGGTCCATCTGTGTTCGTCTCCTGGAAACTGTCTGTGAACCTGTTTGTGAATCCACTGTGTGCTTTCCCTGCTGTTCCCCTTCATGTTCAGGTTTTCCGTTCAATAGTTTAGTTTCTCCCAGTTTAGATTATCCTAAGTTCTGTTTTTGCCATCCCCGTTTTGTGTTCTTTCATTTATAATAAATCTCCCTCGCATCTCACCGTCTGCATTCGAGTCCTTTTCCCACACACCACAAGACTGTTGCCCCAGCCGTGACAGTCTCATTTAAAATAAAATGCTGGAATTGCACCCACTAGTTCACAGATTAGAAATCCAATCGGTTACATTTGTAGAACATTTATTACAAAGATGTTTATTCAAATCAAACTTAATTTTTGGACTATAACCCGCTCTGCTATCATGATTTATGAATTATGCAATTTGAAGTCACAAATAAGTATTTAAACTTAATAAAAACTGCAATATCATCAGCAGTGAAAGTTGGTTTTTTTTTGGTTGATTTTAATTTTGGGTGTCAAATTGGGATATTTTTTTATCCTATTTTCCAATTGTAGCTCTAACAGTGATCATTTCTTAGCACAGGTAACAATCATTTTCCATTTCTTATTGACTTTCAGGGACATCTGCTTTGGTCATAGTGTGCTGCTGTTATATCACCTTTTGCTTGTTGTCATTCTGCACCTTTGGGGGCCTAAATGCATATCATAATTCAGTCTTAGTAGACTGCTGAGTTTAAGTTCAGCATGGCCAAAATATTACAGTACATTTTGGACACCGATAACAGCGTGTGTGTGTTTTTTCCACAGCTTTTATAGTGTATTTAAATTGTGTAGGTATCATTTATTAGGTTTCCGATACAATATCAATAATTTTAATACATTATATGACCATTAAACTAAACAAGTCCAATTTCCCAGTCAGGTATAAATACAATTTTTAATTCATGATCATCAAACTTTTTACTAAGATAACAGAGAGCTGCAATGTATTTTTTTTTCTCTTTAACGTGTTTAATGAGAAGCAATGGAAGTGTAATTGTTTTTTAAACAAAGGTAACTGCAGAGTTTTAATTTTCTACAAACAAAGACATAAAATGCAAACTTTTGTGAATAATATGGATTATAATAAAGAACAACTACCTCGTCTGTCGTCTCGTTGTTGTTAATTTCAGGCGTCCAAACTGAGTGATTGCTGTTCACTGCAAATGTCCTCTGAAGCTTCTGGCTTGATTGTGCTCACCGTCACAGCAGCAGGACTGTCTGAGCTGTTTGCAGCAGTCTTCTCTGACTCAGTTACTGTGAACTATATCAGGCCAAAAAAGAATTCTCAACTTCTTCTGTGCATGGAGAAAATGCAGTCTTGCTCTAGGGCCCATTCTAATGACCATGGACCCTTTATGTGGCAAATAATAAATAACAGAAATTCAAACATGCAGTAAATAAACACCAACTCAGAGTTGAATTAGTTCAGACTTTACAACAAAGAAAAGTTGAAACTTAATGAAGTCTGAAAAAACAGTAAGCCCTATTTCATTATACTGACTCATTTCCATATGACCTGCTGTCCTTGAGCCTACCAGTCCATTACCTTTGACAGGATTCAAATGTACTGCAAAGAAAAAACAGGTGTTAATTCAAATGAGGCAGAATCTTGCAGACAGTGTGTACAGGGAGCGCTTTCTCATTCTCATTTGCATGATTCATGATTCTAATAGTCATGACTGCAGTAGAAGTGGTTTGTTTTATGTGCTGGATTCAATTTCCATGAGTTAAAAAAAACTGCATTCACAAATTGTTGAACAATTGCAGAATAAGTCTTCTCAACGTAAAATTTTGAAGACTCCTGCTATCATCAATAGTTCATAATATCATCAAAATAAACCATCAATCTAAAGAAATCTCAACAGGAATCCCTAAAGGAAAACATTACCTAATAGAGAGTGTTTACATCTTCTCTGCTTTGATGACCTTTGGAAACTATAGGACAAGGACTGAAATTTCATCAATTTAGGACTCAAAAAACAAAAATAAACAATGGAACAATATTACATGTAACTGTGATTTTTCTATCTCTTTGTCTCATGTCCTCCAGGTGTAGGGCATCCACTTATTGGCTTAAACTTGGTATACCCGTACTGGCTGCTCTAAGCATAGGTGACCAACCCCTCACCATGGATCATTTCAAAAGGAGCCGCTTTCACATATATTGTTCAAAATTGGCAGGAGCAACACAAATAAATAGAATAGAATAAAATAATCCTTTAATTGTCCCACAAGGGAAATTTGGTTGTAACAGCAGCCAGAAAGACGCCTATAAAAATAAACAGAACACAGGACACAGAACAGAAACATACACAATTTTTAATAAAAAGCACACACTTCTTTTTCCAGAGTGAAATGGTTGTACAACATACATCATTAAAGACTTTTAAGAACAGTTAGTGGGCACAGAAGTTTTAAAATATTTTTTATATTTTCTAATTCACACAGAGTCAAAAGTATGCATACACCCCAACTAATTGTAGTTATTTCTCCCTTAGCTTTTCGCAGCTGACAATTTTTGGACTGGTATGATATCATTTTTTTAAGCTGAAGTTTTGCAGGCTGTGACTATTTGATAGCAGTCATTTAATTCTGTTTTAAAAAAGTGACATTGCCTGTACATGTTATACAGGGTGTTGGAAATTTTTCAAGTCAGTTGTTTTGCAATAGTGGCAGCATGTTTCAGCGGTCCTACTCCGCCCCAGCATGAAACACTGCGACATTTTCTCCCAGGGAGCTATAATGCTACATAGAGTTTGGCTCTAAATACATCTGAGAAATGTGTCAGTACTCAGTACAAAGAAAGTCACAGCTCACATGTGTGTACACAAAAGCAATTTTATAAAGAAGAAGCAGTGGATACTTTACATATGCCTATGCTGATGCAGAGTTTCGGTGAAATAATGGAATATAATATGTTTCATGTTTTCATTTCTTAAAACTGTCCCAAGCACGTAATGGATCTGCTTCTAGAAACTTAAAATACCCAAAATAAATTAAGCACATTAATGTCTTTCTATTTTTTTTATTTGTGCTACGTGCCGTCATTGCACTGTTTCAGTTGCATTAACATGCTGGTGAATTTGTTGTTGTAACTTTGATTTTCCCACAGCAAAGAAATCCCAGCAGCAGCAGCAGCAGCAGCAGCAGAGCCACCATCACGATGTTGAACACAGTCCGTAAGATGAAGTAAAGATGAGTCTCTGTGTAACTGACTGCAGAAATAATATGCATTAATTAGTTGTGTTAACCTTGGCTGGTTACTTAATATCTACATTTAATTCTGGCAAATTCAAGGACTGAAAAATTGCCAGAAACTGCATTTTGTCTAATGCCCACCTGAGTAATAAACAATTAAACAATTTCTATGGAACGCCAGGACTGCCATAATGAATTAATTAAATACACCATTAAATAATTAATTAAATGTGTCAATAATTAATTAAAATTGGAATTAATTAATTAATTATATAAATAGTTATGACACATGTAATTAATTAATTATTGACACATTTAATTAATTATTTATGTATTTCACATTTTAATTAATTATTGACACATTTAATTAATTATTTAAAGATATATTTATTTATTTCATTTTGGCAGTCCTGGCGCCTGGCTCTCACCATGAATTAATTTTATCTGTCAGCCTCACCCATCAAACTCAGGGGGCGGGGTTAACACTGCCCATGCAACTTCTCTAATATTTGATTGGTTGCCATGCAATATAAGTCAAAACAGGTCGATCCTAGATAATCGGTTGCTTCTGTAGACTTGAGACAGCCAGGTATCCCAGAATGCATTTCAAATCACAGGCAGCAATGGCGGTGGTGTAGTTTTAAAATACCCCATTTTTCTGTCACCAACTACACTTTTAACAGTGTTTTAGCCACGAATGTTGCGCCGTAATCTCCACATGTCTGGTCAGGTTGTCAGCATAGAACATGTTTGCAAAAGTGCTCAGATGTTTTCAGAGATTTCACTGCTCTGCTAACAGTCAGCATGCAGAGTGCACCGAGGGGGTTACGTTAACCGCTTTGTTTACATATTCCACTCTCCGTGTTCCACATGTTGCATTAGCAGATTCTCATTTTCACCGAACGATCATCTCTTTCCGCCTGGTCTTGTGTCTCTGTGCTTCTGTAACATAAAGAACGAGCTGACATGTTTCTCACGACACCAGCGATCAGCTCAACAGACACTCAGTTTACCTGCATGCATCCTCCTCCTCACCTGCCAGCTGTTTAACACCTGCTGCTAATTCAAGAAACACGCCCACGTTACCTGGTGATAGTCACAGTTTAACTGTGCAGCCGGTGTTCGATATAACGCAATGTCAGCGCATTTTTCTGCACAAGATAAGTAAATATAGTATTTCTCCCGAGCGCAGAGCTGCTGGAGCTTGTTTCCTTACAGAGCACTTTATAGGCGAACCAGTTTTATCAGCGGCTGATGTCCAATCACCGCACACAGCTTTGAAACCTCACCTGAGTTTTAGCTCTCAGTGGTTAAACGCTGGACTTAATTCACTCAGGTTTTGTCGGGTCACGTTTACTTTGCTGTTTTATTTACAACTGAGCAAATCGGTTTGGCTGAGGCTAAAGTTACGTTTCATAACTGCAGAGTTTTACAGACCTTTAATGGTTCACTGGCACATGTGTTAGACTGAACCAAGGGCGTAGATTTGGTTTTGGCATTGGTGAGGACAGAACCCTGCCCTGTTTCTTTTCTTTTTCCTTTTTGTCTTTGCTTCTTGACAAAAGGGGACAAATATACTTGCCTACATATGCTATTCTACATGCTTTTAAACCATTTAAAATTACAATTCAATATCCAGCGATTCAATAATCACTGGATATTGGTGGGGACATGTCCCCCAAATCTACACCCTTGGACTGAACTATTCGCTTTTCTTTATCTGGTGTGTTTTGGATTTAACAGTGAATTTTGAGATTAAACTGACTTTTAAAATGTTTTTATACAAAGAGGAAAGAGAAGGCGCATTTCCACCGAGAGGAGCAGAGTTTGCAACAGCATGTTCATCATGAAGACTGCAACCTGGACAGAAATATTATATCATCTGTTTTTTAATAGTTATTTAACTGTATTCTAAGCATCAGCTGTCTATGAGAATTTTTAGAGTTTACTAAACTAAAAATAAATGAGGTTAACATATAATTTGTGTGATTTTCTCTCAACAATTTTACATGTATGATCTTAAAACAGGACACAGCCATTATCCGTCCTGGCCTCAAATCAAATGTGAATGCAGACTGAGTCTATGTTTGACGTTTGCTTTATATCTCATCTTCCTCTCAAACATTTAAACAGCAGCGGGTCTGCAGCTGAGAGAACACAAACTCAAATTGTCGGAACAGGTTCGATCGTGGATTCATTTGGTAATTTATTAAATGTATAACTGTTAGTCTAATCTGCTGCTGAGTCTCTTACACTGATGAAAATGCAGAAAACACAGATCACAAACACCTGTTCAACCAATCACTTTCATTCCACTTTGATCTGCGACAAACTGACGGTTCATCTCTGTTACAGTGTTGCTAGACTGCTATATTTTTGTGTTCTTTATGCTGTAGATTTCCACATCTCTGGAATAGTTGGCAGTAATAAGGATGATTTTCTGTAAAATCATATTGATATGACCCGTGAATTATTCGTAGATGACAGTTAGTCAGCTGGGAAACTCTGGGTTAACTCAGAGAGCTGAAGATATCGTGGATATGCTGACCTCGCTCCGTGGTGTACAGGTCCGTTTACCCTCATGATTAATATTCACAATAAAAATATTAGCCAAACATCATGAAGTCAGTATGTGTTTCATAGTGTCGAACAACCTTTGTACAGTTAAAGCCAGCAGTTACTACATGACGGAAACACCAACGTTATCTCTTTTATGCGTTTATACGCAGGTCACGCTGATTACTGAACAAAAACCCAAATCAAATTTATTTGCTCTCTCTCCTCCTTAAACATGTTTTTAATGTTAGTTATAATTCAGAATTGGCGACTGAAACACGTGGGACACATAAGAACATCAGGAAATAACACCCCGATAAATATAACCTCAGTAAAATAAGTCAGTGTCAGCGGGGGTTATTACAGCTGTGTACCGGGGCCTGCACTTTGTCGGCGGTAACAACAGCTCGATTGCTTGCGAGGTTAGCAGGTCTATCCCACGCTTTGCCGTGAGACTGGGCAGACATCTCCGAAATCATCGAAGCACTTTTGCAAAGAGGCTGTATCTTGACAAACCGACCAGACATCTGAAGATTAAACCACTACATTCTCAGCTAAAAAAATATTAAAACTGTATTTGGTGACACACAAACAGGGTTTTTCAAATTTCAGTTCTGTTAGTTTCCACATGCCGTTCTGTGCTAAAAACAATGGCCACCAGGCCAAAGCAATGGTTTTGACTCGATCAGCGTTAACCCCGCCCCCTGAGTTTGATGGGTGAGGCTGACAGATAAAATTAATTCATGGTGAGAGCCAGGCGCCAGGACTGCCAAAATGAAATAAATAAATATATCATTAAATAATTAATTAAATGTGTCAATTAATTTAAATGTGAAATACATAAATAATTAATTAAATGTGTCAATAATTAATTTATTAAATGTGTCAATAATTAATTAAAATGTGAAATACATAAATAATTAATTAAATTTGTCAATAATTAATTAATTACATGTGTCATAACTATTTATTTAATTAATTATTGCCACATTTAATTCATTATTTAATGGTGTATTTAATTAATTCATTATGGCAGTCCTGGCGTTCCATAAATTTCCCTCCATATGTAAATTGACTGATTTCTAAATAGCACTTTTCTGTTCTCCCAGACCACTCAAAGTGCTTTATATTATTTGCTCCATTCACACCCATGTACACAAGCACCACAATTAAACACCACAACTTCTGTCTAACATTCACACTCTGATGGACGCATCGGAGAGAAACTTAAAGTTAGTATATTGTCCCAGGATATTTGGCATATAAACTCGGATCGAAGCACCAACCTTCCAGTTAACAAATGACCTGCTCTACCTCCTGAACTATAGTCACCCCTGAATACTGCCATAGTTGTTATTAAGGTGGATTTGTATTGATTTTTTTCAGAAAACAAATGTGACTAATAAATTATTTTTCAGTGAAACACTCTATTTAATCGCACAAACAGGAGTGCAATAAAATAGAAAATATAAACATGTATGTAGGATTGATGCATGAATCAGCAGTGATTGACCAAATTCCACTCGGAAAAGGAAGAAAAAAAGTGTCTCACCTGTGAGACATGGCAGAGAGACAGACAGCCAGCTCGCTAGGGATTCACCACCTCCTGAAATGTTGCACTTGTAAAGTCCTTCATCTGTCTTATAAACTTCATGAATGGTCATGTTTCCTGTTGAGCTGCCCCCTATGTGACGCCCATTTTTGCAGAAATCAGCTGTGAAGTTGGAAGAAAGCATCTTGATTCTGCAGCGAAGAGTCACAGCATCTCCCTCCATCACAGGAACAGCAGGACTCTCCAGGATCACAGAATCATCTGAACAACAAGTGACTTCAATTTATTAAATGCTGAACTTGTGTTTTATGTGACAAAGTATTGCTGCCTTCATTCAATCATACCAGTGACAGTGATGTAGATTTTGTTGCTTCTCTTCCCTCCTGCTGTCCCACACCAGTATTCTCCACTGTCACTTGCATAAAGATAATGAATGGTGCACTGTGAACCTGTTGGTGTTGCTGTTGTTTTATTACTGGTTGTGTTGCATTGCTCTACTTCCTCTTTCATCTCATATAACACGTGTCCATTAGAGATCTCCTCACAGTAAAAACTAACTGACTCATATTTAAAAAACTGGGATTTGTTTGGAACAACGCGAAGAGAAACTGTATCTGAAAAGAAAACAAAACAAAGGTTCAGCTCATTGTTGAATTAACAACCTGCTGGATGTCACTAAACAAATAAAATAAAATAAAAATACCTTAACAAAGGAAAATGAAAAGCATGACAGCTAATACAATGTGTGCATCACAAGTTTTGTGACAATTAAATAATGGCAATCGGTTTTAAGAAAATCACAAATATATATTTTCAATATTTTACTGCTGAGCTAACCACCTGAGGGGACTGTTGTTGAGGGGACCGTATTCTCTGCACTATAAGGCGCACTTCAAATCCTTTAATTTTCTCAAAAATCGACAGTGCGCCTTTTAATCCAGTGCACCTTATGAATGAATTCTGGTTGTGCTTACTGACCTCAAACTAATTTTATGTGGTACATTGTGCTCAAAAATCTGTCAAAATATGTTTCAGTACGACTTTGTTAAGCTGCGAAGCCGCACCGCTTGATGGATTGTTGGAGCATTACGGCTACTGTTTTCAGGAGCCCCACTGAGTAATCTGGGTCCAAAACTCTGTCCACTTCAGGTCCCGAAGTTAAACGAACACTGCAGCATCGCTGAGAGTTAAAAACTGTCTAAATTCTTTCATCTTTCATAAAATGATCAGTGTTGCTGCTTTACCAGGTGTAACAATTAAATTTAACATCCAGGCATCCATGAAAAAAGAATTAATTAAATTTAACAGAGTTAGAAGTTAGCAGGAAGTTAGCTCGCTAGTTTCCACCTAAACATGATATAGCATGTTCTGACTGAGAGGTTTCTGAAGAAATTCAAGCGCACAGCTCTGCTATCAACTGCTATCTTGTTGAAAAATGCAGGGTCTTCCCTGAAAGAGATGACGTCTGGATGGGAGCATATGTTGTTCTAGAACCTGAATATATTTTTCTGCATTGATGGTGCCTTTCCAGACATGCAAGCTGCCCATGCCACACGCACTCATGCAACCCCATACCATCAGAGACGCAGGCTTCTGAACTGAGCGTTGATAACAACTTGGGTTGTCCTTGTCCTCTTTGGTCCGGATGACATGGCGTCCCACATTTCCAAAAAGAACTTCGAATCGTGACTCGTCTGACCACAGAACAGTCTTCCATTTTGCCACGCTCCATTTTACATGATCCCTGGCCCAGTGAAAACGCCTGAGCTTGTGGATCTTGCTTAGAAATGGCTTCTTCTTTGCACTGTAGAGTTTCAGCTGGCAACGGCGGATGGCACGGTGGATTGTGTTCACTGACAATGGTTTCTGGAAGTATTCCTGAGCCCATTCTGTGATTTCCTTTACAGTAGCATTCCTGTTTGTGGTGCAGTGTCGTTTAAGGGCCCGGAGATCACGGGCGTCCAGTATGGGTTTACGCCCTTGACCCTTACGCACAGAGATTGTTCCAGATTCTCTGAATCTTCGGATGATGTTATGCACAGTTGCTGATGATAACTGCAAAGTCTTTGCAATTTTTCGCTGGGTAACACCTTTCTGATATTGCTCCACTATCTTTCTGCGCAACATTGTGGGAATTGGTGATCCTCTACCCATCTTGGCTTCTGAGGGACACTGCCACTCTGAGAAGCTCTTTTTATACCCAATCATGTTGCCAATTAACCTAATTAGTGTTAATTGGTCTTCCAGCTCTTCGTTATGCTCACATTTACTTTTTCCAGCCTCTTATTGCTACTTGTCCCAACTTTTTTGGGATTTGTTGACACCGTGAAATTTTGAATCAACATAGTTTTCCTTTAAAATGATACATTTTCTCGGATTAAACTTTTGATCTGTCACCTACATTCTATTACAAATAAAATATTGACATTTGCCATCTCCACATCGTTGCATTCAGTTTTTATTCACAATTTGTTTAGTGTCCCAACTTTTTTGGAATCCGGTTTGTATAACACAAAATGATAATCCAGGAATGCACAGATATCATCACACCATAACACAACACAGACAAGCAACATGGGAGAGTATTCCAGTGTGTACAGCTGATCTGGGACCGCTCCAATCTTTGATTGCGCCTCCAGCTTATCCGCTGTCCACATCAGATGGGAGGTAAGCATGGGAGAAGGCTTTGGATTCGGAGGGTGATAGTGCGTATCAGTATCAGTTTACATGTGTGCGTGTGTGTGTCTATCCCGTGTTCAGGTGAGAGAAAGTGTCACCACGCCCGGTTAAGCGAAGGTCAACAGTCTCCAGTGGTCCCAGGTGGCATTGAAGGAGGGACAAAGAGTTCTGACAACAGTCCTGTTTATCACGGAAGAATTCTTGTCATTCCAGTCAGCTTCGACCTTGGCAGGCCTTCAGCTGGCGCCAGTGGGATAGTCACATCAGTAAAGATGGTGAATGTTTGGGTTTAGTGTGAACAACTGCATCAATTTTTTTACAGTCTAATGTCCATCACTGGTCACCAGTTCTCTCAATTCTCTCAATTACTGTTCTTCTTCTCCAAGCTGTTATCCATATTACAGAGCCATGAGCTTCTCCAAGATCTTATCCATATCGCGTTCAATAACAGTCTTACTCACAGCCCTGCCCATCGTCTATCATATCAGCCAGCCTTGTGGGATTTTAACAGCTGTAGCTGCTTCTTGTTCTTTGATAAGCCAGGTCTGAGCCAGCTCCAATCAGCCAGAACTCTGTTATCGTTCGTTCAATGTCCTCCAATGAGAGTGTCGCCAGACACATGATGGAACCAACCATCGAGTATCCGGCAGCAAACGTCTCCGCAGGACGATCGTACTGTTCGTACTGTTCGCCATGAAGAGCTCAGTTTGCTCTTCATGGCGTTTCAGACAGTGACACAAAATACCATCATGTGGTGGCTCAGCTGGATCTGTTGTCCACCCGCCATGTGATGACCCTCATCCGGGATTCCCCCCAGCCAAGGGAAATACACCGCTCTCAAGGCGCTGCTGCTGCAGTGCTACTCCCTCTCCGATGCACAGCGGGCCGAGAAACTCTCTCTCTTGGGCCTGGGTGATGGTACCACTTTCAAGCTCATGGGGAGCATGCTGTCCTGGAACGGATGACGGTGGATTTCTCTTCACTCGCGTCTTCCTCTGACAGTAGCCGGTGCAAGCTGGCCTCGCCAAATCCCTGCTGCTGGCCGCAAAAGTGGAAATGCCAGCGCTCAAGGCCCAGGGGCGCTCTGTAGTGGGTGCGACCGCTGGTGATAAGGAAAGGCTATTCTTCATAGAGGACTCAAGGAGATGTTTTCTGATCAACTCTGGCTCCCAGAAGAGCCTTGAGAACTCTTGTGTCGTCTTTGCATACCTCAACAATAGTATATTATTTATTCTAAAAAAAAATGGAGATTTCCCGTGTACCACCAGACAGAGCTCAAGTACCACTAGTGGTACATGTACCACAGTTTGAGAAAGACTGGTCTACAGCATGAGTTAATATTCTGATTTACTCTGATAAATAATGCTTTTGTAGTACAGAAAACCCGGGGTTAATGCTGACGTTACTTAGGTAAGCCAAAATCATGTTCCTGGTACTGGCCTCAGGAGAGGTGAGTAAGATTTGGAACAGGTGTGTCAGGTGGAAGGAGGATGGACACACCACTTTAGAGGAGGAAACACAAATACGCTTGATAGATAGGACAGATGGCAGATCTGCACCTAGAGGACAAGGAGGGCCATAACAACAAAAGAATACTGTCAATGAAATTTCTATATTTTGTTTGTCAATCACCTTAGTAATAGTAATATCACTTTTTGTCACTTAGTTATGTACACACACACATACAGTGGGGCATTGTAAGCTAAGGGGAGATATTAAACAGATGGTGACTCTCCTTTTCAAAGGAGAGGGAGCGAGGGATAGAGTACGATCGTGCAGCATTTAATACTTGGAAATACCGACATTACTTTGAATTTGACTCTTTAAAAAGTGACAAAAACATAAGCATACGTTGTACACTCTGCATCGGAAGAAAACTTCTTTCTACGTCGAAAAATTCCACTTCCAACCTGAGCAAGCACCTAGCACGCTGCCATAAGAATGTTAAAATGACAGAAAACCCCAGGATACCCCCACTGACATGACCGCTGTAGCTACCACATCTACTTCCACTGGGCAAACCTCAGATGGACCCACTCCTGCTAAACAGTTTAAACTAGACATAAGAGCATCAGGACTTGGTGCCGCTGAACGGAAGAAGCTTGTCGCTGCCTATATCGTCAAGGACATGTTGCCGATTTCCACTGTAGACTCTGAATAATTCCGATGCATCGTGGAAAAAATACCAACTAAAAGTGGTGTCAAGCTGCCCCAGAGAAAGTCATTTGTAGGATACCTTGAGAGAGAATATGACAAAATGAACTCTAACTTGAAGGCTACACTCCAAGAGGCAGAGTTTGTTTCCACCACTGCTGACATCTGGACGGTAAATAATAAAGGTTTTATGGGTGTAACAGTTCACTGGATTAATTCCACATTACAACGCAACAAGGCCGCCCTAGCATGCAAGAGAATTAGAGGCAGCCATACCTATGATGTAATTGGAGCAGAGATTGAAGAAATCCATTCATCATATGGACTACAAGGCAAAGTTATTGCCACTGTAACAGATAATGCATCCAATATTGCCAAAGCATTCAGAGTATGTCAGCCCTGTCATTTGGAGTCTGAATCTGAAAATGAAGAATGTGATGATGAGGAACCGACCTTTACTGATGTCATAGAAGCTCTTTTAACCGCATCTGGTGATGCACAGTTTAGCTTCCCTCCACACTACAGATGTGCATCGCACACAATTAACTTGATTTCAACAAGCGATGTTGACAAACATCTAAATTCCTGTGCAGACACCAAGGCTGTATTTGGGAGTAGCATTGCAACATATTCTGCTCTTTGGACTAAAGCAAGTTGATCAACATTAGCCTCTGAACATGTGGAGGAAGTCAGCTGGAGGAAACTAATGGTACCGATATCCACAAGGTGAAATTCCCTGTATGAGGCCATTTCTAGAATCATCACAATTCCCTTGAATGAACTTAATCCCCTGTGTGTAAAACTGGGAATCAAGTGCCTTAATGAAAGGGAGTACCAGTTCTTGAAAGAGTACTGTACTGTGATGAAGCCCCTGACAGTGGCTCTGGACATCTTACAAGGGGATGAGTGCACCTATGGGGCTTTACTGCCAACACTCACAAGCCTGATGTCAAAGATGCTTAAACTGAAAGATGACCTCTCTAGAATGACAGCCAACCTTCCAGATGTCATTGTAAAGGTAAGATTATTATTAATTGCTTTGGGTGCAGACCCAGGACACGCTGGAGAGATTATATCTCTCGGCTGGCCTGGGAACGCCTTGGTGTTCCCCCGGATGAGCTGGAGGAGGTGGCTGGGGAGAGGGAGGTCTGGGCTTCTCTGCTTAGGCTGCTGCCCCCGCGACCCGACTTCGGATAAAGCGGTTAAGGATGGATGGATGCTTTGGGTGGATTTGTTAAATTTATTATACCATTCACAGCGGGTGGATGTTAAACTTTGTTTTAAGCAGCATGTACAATTATTAAAATGATAGAATAAAAGACCAAGTATTCACCCCTTGTTAAATATCAGGGATATTGATCATCATTAATCATGAATATTAATAATAATATCAACAAAAGTCTCAACCAAAATTAAATCTCATACAGTATTGATAATAGAAAATATAGATGGTTTAGAGCTGTAAAGCCCACAAAATAATGACAATAGGTAATTATATAGTAAAATAATTTTATTCTTAGATGCATCATATTGTATGTTACAGGCCATCAAGACTCGTTTTGATGCTGTTCTGGATAGCCAAGAAGGACTTCTCGCAGCGGCCACCTGTCCCAAGTTTAAACTTCGTTGGCTGAGAGATGAGCATAGGAGAGAGTATATGAAGGAGCTCCTGATAACAGAGTGCCGTAAAGCTGCTCCTGCAACTGAGAACACTCGTGTGTCCCAAATGCCAGCCAGCCCAGCCGAAATGGACTTTTTTGAATTTCAGAATCAGCCCACAGAAAGCTTCTCAGCAGAAAAAGAAGAAACTGACTTTTTAATGTCAGGCTATGAGCTTGAGATTCCGAATCAGTTCCCAAATCTCAAAAAGATGTACATCAAATACAACAGTTCAACTCCATCCAGTGCATCAGTGGAACGGCTGTTCAGTTTAGGTGGATTGGTGCTTTCCCCAAAAAGGAACAGAATGTCTGATAGAAGGTTTGAGAAGCTTCTGCTGATGCGATATAACCACTGTTTCAGTCCAAAAGAAAACAATAAAACATAGGTCTTTTTCAGGGTTGCCACAAAATGAGACTGGATTAACAGCCTAAGTGTAGCATGCAATAGCATTTTCTGTTTTGGTTATCTCAATATGCCTCTCTGCACTTTACCAACTGTTAAAATATGTTATTGTTAATTTTATTTATTTATTTTTTTGCTGTATTTATATGAAAGGATGTGTGTGTATACACAAAAATAATTTATGTTATATGCTGGAGTATGCAGAAATACAGTTTAAGCCTTTATTTTCTTAAAATATGGTGTAATGTGCAGAAATATGTTTAAATGTTAAACAAATTTATTAAAGTCAAAGACTGTTGAATTTAATTTTTGTTTGATGCAGTGTTTCTAAAGTTAAGATTAAAAGTAATAAACAATTTTTTAAACAGACACTTTTCCATTTGATTCACTTTTATATGATGGATTATGCAGAAAAAATAGAATTGGCCCAAAAGGTCTATTGCTTTATCATGCATTCAGGTAGTGTATCATGTTTTTGAAAAGTAACTAAGTAACTAATTACTTTTGAAAATAAGTAATCAGTAAAGTAACGAGATTACTTTTTTGGGGAAGTAATCAGTAACTAATTACTTTTTTCAAGTAACTTGACCAACACTGCTTTTCACAGCGCTTGACAGACATTGTGGTTATGCTGCAGATGGTTTGTCAGACTCACCGTCGATAGAAATATAAATGTAATGGGGGATTTAGATGGGGGATTTAGAAACCCAATACATATCTTACTTGAATTTACCTCTGATATATTTTACCTTATCGACAGCATGCATGTACAGTGACTGATGTACATGATAGTTTTATAGTTTTATTGTACATTTTTGTTTTTTCCTTACAGTGCAGAACCAAAGATGGGCTCTGTATATAAAAGATGTATATAAAGCTGTATATAAAAGATGGATTTGACCACTGTGATTTCCCACTGTGAATCTCTGTCACTGGCTTGGTGTTTTGAAATCAACTTGATGAATGAGGGGTGAATTGAAATGAGAAACCAAGGACACACATGATTAAATGGTGGCTATTTGTCGATCAAGTAGGGAGGGGCAGCCAATATCCACAAGCGGTTGAGGGTGAGGGACAGGACAAAGACATGCTGTGGAAGCGAGCCAGAAATTAATAAGAAGTATGATTCAATGCAGAGAGGTTTATTAACACATAGTGAGTGAGAAAGTTACTTTCTCACACAAAGGAAATACTCAGTGAATCATGGGAATCTCCCCGGCAATCTACATCTTTCACAGCATAACGAAGGGAGGATTCAAGGTCACCTGGTCCAGCCCTAACTATATGCTTTAGCAAAAAAGGAAAGTTTTAAGCCTAATCTTAAAAGTAGAGATAGTGTCTGTCTCCCGAATCCAAACTGGAAGCTGGTTCCACAGAAGAGGGGCCTGAAAACTGAAGGCTCTGCCTCCCATTCTACTTTTAAATACTCTAGGAACAACAAGTAAGTGCGAGAGTGCAGTGCGAGAGTGAAGTGCTCTAATGGGGTGATATGGTACTGCAAGGTCATTAAGATAAGATGGGGCCTGATTATTTTAGACCTTGTATGTGAAGAGCAGGATTTTGAATTCTGGATATTTCCCATTTTAGAGATGTTGCTCAAATGGAAGAAAGCAGTCCTACATATTTTTTTTAAAATATGTGCATTGAAGGACACATCATGGTCGAAAACGACTCCACCTTTGAGTTTACCAAGCAGAAGTGCAAATTAGTACTTCAGAGCAGGCTGTAGTCCTGGCATTTTACTTACAGTGAACATTTTTAAACATTTAGTTTCAATGCCATATATCAGAACAAGCTCTAGAGTGTAACTACAGTGGTTGGTGGGTTCTTTTACATTTTGAAAGAAGCCTGTCGAGTCTAATAAAAGATTAAATGCTGTGTTGAGGCTGTCATTTTTAGCATCTACATGGATGTTAAAAATCACCCACAAGAATCATTTGATCTGAGCTGAGCACTAAATCAGATAAAAAGCTTGAGAAATCAGAGAGAAACTGTGTAAGGCCCAGGTGGACAAGAGATGATAACTAGAAAAAATTGCATTTCCTGCGAAAATGCTGTGTGGATGCCTCTGAGTAAAGCCCGGGAGATGCAATTCAAAAGCCTGAAGCCTGATGTTGATGCTTAGCCTTGTCCACCATATGACAAAGCTAAGCATTATGCTTTCAAATGAATTAAAACTCTGTCTGGATCTTTGGTTAAAAAGCTGGAGTGGATGATTGCAGTAAGTTGTTAAAAAAATGAACATACAAATGCGATGAAGCGATCAGTGAATATATGTTTGAAACTTAAGATATATAATTATGAGACTGTTTATCAGCATATGAGTACACCAGAGGTTGCCAGTGTTTGGTCTTTCTTTTTGCTGAAAACCAACCACAGAAAAAATCCCGCTATGAGACTAGCTTTATGCATATGTGAAATCTCCGTGAATCGCTACCTTATCGTGGTGGAGGGGTTTGTGTGTCCCAGGGATCTCAGGGGCTATGTTGTCTGGGGGCCCCGCCCTGGAGCCAGGCCCGGAGAGGGTGCCCGAGGGTGAGCGTCTGGTGGCCGGGCCTTAGTCCATGGGGCCCGGCCGGGCACAGCCCGAAGAGGAGACATGGGCCCATCCTCCCGCAGGCCCACCACCCGCAGGAGGCGCCATAGGGGTCGGGTGCATTGTGTGCTGGGCGGCGGCCAGGAGCAGAGGCCCTGGCGGACTGATCGCCGGCTGCCAAGACTGGCAATAGGGACATGGAATGTCACCTCTCTGGTGGGGAAGGAGCCTGAGTTAGTGTGTGAGGTTGAGAGGTACCGGCTAGATATAATCGGGCTCACCTCTACGCATGGCTTGGGCTCTGGAACCAGTCTCCTAGAGAGGGGCTGGACTCTGTCTCAGTCTGGAGTTGCCCCTGGTGAGAGGCGGCGGGCTGGGGTGGGTATTCTTATATCCCCTTGGCTTGCTGCCGGTACATTGGGGTTTTTCCCGGTGGATGAGAGGGTTTGTTCCCTGCGCCTTAGGGTCGGGGAAAGGGTCCTGACTGTCATCTGCGCTTATGCGCCGAGTGGCAGTTCAGAGTACCCAGCCTTCGTAGAGTCCCTCGGGGGGGGGGGGTGCTGGAAGGTGCCCCACCGGGAGACTCTGTTGTCCTGCTGGGAGACTTCAATGCTCATGTGGGTATGCGGCTCGGGCAGTGGCTGAAGCAAAAACTCGGGTGTGGGAGGAGTTCGGAGAGGCCATGGAAAAAGACTTTCGGACTGCCTCGAAGAGATTCTGGCAAACCGTCAGGCGTCTCAGGAGGGGAAAGCGGTGCTCTACCTGCACTGTGTATAGTGCTGGCGGAGCGCTGCTGACGTCGACTGAGAAAATTGTCAGGCGGTGGAAGGAATACTTCGAGGACCTCCTTAATCCCACTGACACGTCTTCCGAGGAGGAAGCAGAGTCTGGGGATGAGGGGAATGACCCGCCAATTTCCGGGGGCAAGGTCACTGAGGCAGTTAAACAACTCCTTGGTGGCAGAGCCCCTGGTGTTGATGAGGTCCGCCCCGAGTTCCTGAAGGCTCTGGATGTTGTAGGGCTGTCCTGGTTGACACGCCTCTACAATGTTGCGTGGAGATCAGGGGCAGTACCCCTGGACTGGCAGACCGGGGTGGTGGTCCCCATCTTTAAGAAGGGAGACCGGAGGGTGTGTGCTAACTACAGGGGGATCACACTCCTCAGCCTCCCTGGGAAAGTCTATGCCAGGGTGCTGGAAAGGAGAGTTCATCCGTTAGTCGAACCTCGGATACAGGAGGAACAATGCGGTTTTCGTCCTGGTCGCGGAACACTTTACCAGCTCTTTATCCTCTCAAGGATACTTGAGGGTGCATGGGAGTTTGCCCAACCAGTCTACATGTGTTTTGTGGACTTGGAGTAGGCATTCGACCGTGTCCCTCGGGGTGTCCTGTGGGAGGTGTTGCGGGAGTATGGGGTGTCTGGCCCATTGCTACGGGCCATTCGATCCCTATACAACCATTGCAAGAGTTTGGTTCGCATTGCCGGCAATAAGTCGGACTCGTTTCCGGTGGGTGATGGGCTCCGCCAGGGCTGCCCTTTGTCACCGGTTCTGTTCATAATTTTTATGGACAGGATTTCTAGGCGCAGCCAAGTGGCGGAGGGCTTTCACTTCGGTGGCCTCAGAATCTCATCTCTGCTTTTTGCGGATGATGTGGTTCTGTTGGCTTCATCAGGTGAAGGCCTCCAGCTCGCACTGGAGCGGTTCGCAGCCGAGTGTGAAGCAGCGGGAATGAGGATCAGCACCTCCAAATCTGAGGCCATGGTTCTCAGCCGGAAAAGGGTGGAGTGCCCTCTCCGGGTCGGATGTGAGTTCATACTCCAAGTGGAGGAGTTCAAGTATCTCGGGGTCTTGTTCGCGAGTGATGGGAGAAGGGAGCAGGAGATCGACAGACGGATTGGTGCTGCGGCTGCAGTGATGCGGACGCTGCACCGGTCCGTCGTGGTGAAGAGGGAGCTGAGTGTAAAAGCGAAGCTCTCAATTTACCGGTCGATCTACGTCCCTACCCTCACCTATGGCCACGAGCTGTGGGTAGTGACCGAAAGAATGAGATCACGGATACAAGCGGCAGAAATGAGCTTCCTCCGAAGGGTGGCTGGCCTCTCCCTTAGAGATAGGGTGAGAAGTTCGGCCATCCGGGAGGGGCTCAGAGTAGAGCCGCTGCTCCTCCGCATCGAAAGGAGCCAGTTGAGGTGGCTCGGGCATCTGACAAGGATGCCTCCTGGGCGCCTCCTGGGTGAGGTGTTCCGGGCATGTCCCACCCCGGGAGGAGGCCCCGGGGCAGACCCAGGACACGCTGGAGAGATTATCTCTCTCGGCTGGCCTGGGAACGCCTTGGTATTCCTCCGGATAAGCTGGGGGAGGTGGCTGGGGAGAGGGAGGTCTGGGCTTCTCTGCTTAGGCTGCTGCCCCCGCGACCCGGCCTCGGATAAAGCGGATGAAGATGGATGGATGGATGGATGGATGGATGGATGGATGGATGGATGAAATTGAAAAAAAAAAAGAATTACATTTTATTTACATTTTATTGGTGATAGTATGACCAGCTTCTATTTAAGGAGGGGTTTGTTGAGAGGATTGGTTGGTTATTTCTAGATGTTTTGCTGGTGAGCACGACAAACCCTCTGTATCAGAAAAAAGAAGGAATATACAGCTCATTCAGAACTCTGCTGCTCGAGTCCTCACTAAGACCAAAAAAGTGGACCACATCAGTCCAGCTCTGAGGTCTTTACACTGGCTGCCTGTCCGTCAGAGGATAGACTTTAAAGTTCTGATGCTGGTTTATAAAGCTCTGCATGGTTTAGGACCAAAATACATCAGTGACCTCCTGACCCAGTATGAACCTTCCAGATCCCTCAGGTCATCTGGATCCAGTTTTTTATCAGTTCCCAGAGTCAGAACCAGACACGGAGAAGCTGCATTCAGCTTTTATGGTCCATATATCTGGAACAAACTCCCAGAAAGCCTCAGATCAGCTGAAACACTCAGTTTATTTAAATCCAGGTTGAAGACTCACCTATTCTCAGCTGCATTTGAATAAAGCACCAAATCCACACTTTTAAGCTTAAATTTCAAAACTTACATTTTAACTACTGATTTCATCTACTGTTTTTTTAATCAATTTTAAATCATGCTTTTTATTTGTTTTTGTTTTAATGTCTCTGTAAAGCACTTTGAATCACCTTGTTGTTGAATTGTGCTAATAAATATAAATAAACTTGCCTTGCCTTAAAGCTTTGAAAACAATTGAAGGCTCGTGTGGTTGTTTTTTTCCATTTGGTCCCCTTCACATTGCCTTGCCACTGTTACACCCTCACTCTATCAAAGATAACATGGAAGCCAGTGAAGCACCTCGATATAAAATCCTTCATGTCATTCTCTTGTTACCATAGCGTCACCTACACCTACTCAGCTCCTGACTTCTGCTCTGACACAGTTTAACTAAATCAGTGTAGAAATTCAGATCATTATCTGTGGCTTTGCTGAGCAGCTGCTGTTGCTGCACCATGAAAATGGACTCCATTTATTTGTCCTAGATACTGTTAAATATCCCAATTCTTTGATCTTTGGGCTGAAGGAAGAACAACACTGTGTATGAATGCTCAATCAGCAATCTCTTTATTCAATACAATTCTCATTATTCCGTACAACACTTTCAGCATTACAAACATCCGGATGGGAGATATGCACAGGAGGGCGTCCGGCAAATCTCGAAGTGTCTGACCATTTCTTACATACTTATAGCGTCACCCCCCCTCCAAACTAAGCATTCACATTCTTTCTCTCTTACGGCGTCTAAGTGACAGCCTTGGCTTCCTGTTTTATCTTCTCCTGATGAGATGGGGCAGAAAACCTCTACGGTATGTTCTGTTCTCTTTGTAATCAGAAAAGTAAGGCCATGATTCTCTGAAAACAGTATATCTTATAAATAAGCAGTATAATGCATCATAAAACAGTGTAATGATTTCACAATCTTTAATCCAAGGCATAATGTGGCCTATAGCCGTATAATGATTCAACAATTCTTTGATTAGAAGTATAAGATGGCATAAGATTGTATAATAATCTCACAATACTACTTAAAGACATGCTCAGTATCAAACTTTGCCGATGTATTTCACTCTTGACCACAAACCTGGTGCACATGTTTTCGAAGAAAAAAAAAAAGAGGCGTTTTTGTTTATGACCAAGTGCATTTTTTGCACATGCAATAAGGACAGCACTAATGGAACAATGTGCTTTACATTTAACTCCGAAATAACAGAAATATGTTTTTATTAGCATTTGAACTATTCACATTGGTGTAACCATTTGATTTTTCAGTACAGTCATTTTGTTTGTACTGAAAAAAGGTTGATAGAGTCATGATGGTGAAATAGTTAAAAACAATGTTTAAGATATTATTGTTAATATCTTAAGTTAACAGACTGGCTTCAGTCCAGCTCTCGCACTCTGGGGCCTCTGGATGTCTGGAGCCTGGATCTCCTCCATGCCTGCTTCATGCCCTGGGGGATGGGGGTATGGCTCCCCACACCCTCTATGCAGATCGTTACTTGGAGAAACCTTTTGAACACAAGCGCGCTCATCCACACAGGTGTTCACAGACACAAACTACACCTTTCTTGGCTGCTACCTCAAAGCACATTATGTGCTGTCGGTCTTGCGTGCGAGACAATAACATTCAATAGTTAGTATTTACTGTTATTTAAACTTAGCTACATTTTACAATGGTGTTGTGTTTATTATGTTGGTCTCTTTTTTCCTTTTTTTTCTCTTCTTTTTTCTCTCAACAGGTGATCCAGGAGATTTTTTTAAGTGAAAAAATATATATATGGGAAAAAAAAATTAAAAGTCATATCAAAGCTTGAATCAAACATGCAGTAAATAAACACCAAAACACAGTTGAGCTTAGGATATTCCATCAGAGAAACAACAAATTAAAGTTGGAACTGTTAATGAAGTGTTAAAAATCTGTAATCACTGTTTATTAAAAATGCTCTTTTAGACTGAGCACTGAGTAATGCTGAGTCATTTCCATATGACTTGCTGTGGTTGAGCCTGTCAGTCCATTACCTTTGACAGTATTCAAATGTACTCCAAAGAAAAAACAGGTGTTAATTCAAATGAAGCAGAATCTTGCAGACAGCGTGTACAGGGAGCGCTTAATTTGTATTTGCATGATTTATCATTTAAGGAGCCATGACCTCAGTAAGGAGTAGTTTGTTCTATGTGCTGCATTCATTCAGTTTTCCTGAGTCAAAGAAACAGCATCCGCAAATTGTGTATTATATAAAATTATTTAAAATTTTGAAAACTCAACAAGAGGAGACTGAAGGGACTAGTGTTTATAGAAGAAGATCAAAAGATTTTTTATAATCAAAACAGCCAAAAGAAGCTACTTCAGTATGACTTACTAAAACGTTTTTCCTTATACCTCATTTAGTTTATATTTCTGTCACTGTTTGCAGGGCAAGCCGTGTGGTGTTTGGGAATTATGGACCCAAAATGCAGGCACTGGCTGTGATGCGAGTGAGCTTTATTACAGGAGGTGTAAAAAAAAAAAAAAAGCGAGGATGGTGAGGACAGAACTATGACATAACCTAAGTGGGAAAATAGTAAACAAACCTGGAACCGTAACATGCAGGAAGAAACATGGGGCGGGAAGCAGAGAGATGCAGAGAACACCATGAAATGCAGACGGACCAACAAAGAGCACAGGCAACCTGTCATTGTCCATGGCTCTGTGTTTGAGGAGTGTGTGGGATGTCCCAGTGGCCACACCCCCAGGCTGGGCCATCACTATCACACCTGCATCCCATTCCAGCTGATTGTCAGGAGGACTATTTAACCCTGCGCTGACAGATGCTCCACACCACTCCGTAAAGCTTTGTATATATCTAAGGCTACATTCACACTGCAGGCGAAAGCGCATCAAATCTGACTTTTTACGTCACTGACACAAGACAGACGCCAATTATCCCCGCTGGAGAAGACAAAGGAGAAAGCATGGCAGCGGAAACTGGAGATGGAGCAAGTCAATGGACAGAAACTGAGTTTTTTGGACTTGATTAGCATATGGGGAGACAAAATTCTGTCAGTTACGACTGTGCAGAAATTGATAGACTGCTGCAACAACACCTACTAGCTCTGTAGCCCCCATTTTTAACTTCCGTAAACAGAGCACGTTGTGTGTGATGTCTTCTTTTGTGCAGGGCAGGCCGCTTTGAGGGCCATGAACTGTTCACACTAGAACGCGTTTGCCATCGCATTTTACTTGTAGTGTGAAAAACCAGACAAAAAACTGAGCATCAAGATCTGCAGTGTGAACGTTGCCTAAATGTTACATGAACTGTTAATTCTACCTCCGTGTGTTCAGGTTAACCATCTGGCGTTTTGTGCCTGCCACCTGCCTGTCCTCCTTCCTGCTCGGATCTCTAAGTGCATCATCTGTCCTCATCCCTGCCTGAATGGATTCGCTTCCCACGGACACGCCCCCCCCCTCCTCCCTCCGAGCCCTACGGTCCGGCTCTGAACGTAAGCCTAATTACTATAGTCCTGTTTAGTTGTGTCCCTCAATCTCCCTGCTCACTAGTAATTTTCTCCCCTTTCTGTTGCAGCCTCCCATGGTCCCGATTATGGCTTCCATGTGTAATTTGTCTTCCCAGTTTCCTTCAGTTCCGCGGTTTTGCTTCCTTCATTGTTCTGGGTCACCTTTTGTTAAAACAATAAAATCTGTACTTGCTCGCATTAAGCGTATTGCGTCTGCTTTTGGATCCCGCTTGTGTGCATGAACTGCGGTTCATGACATAACCACACACGATATATACACACACAAGGTAACGAGGAAATGGCACACAGGAGGAAGACACAGCTGAACCTAATTAGACAAGACTGGGAGGAAGCAAACCAGAAAGCATGAACCTAGAGCCAGAAACACTAGACGTCACCCAGAGAAACAAAACCCGAACTCTTGCCCAGAATACAAAATCAGAATAAACTAGAACATAAGATGATAAACACAAAACGCTGGGTCAGCTGACCCAGAACCATGACAATTTCATATAACACATTTCAACAAAATATTTACAGTCTTTTGTAAACAAGTGCGGCTCATTTAAATGAATTATCACATATTGAAATTTGGTCTTCTCTATTTCAGAGGAGCAAATTAAGTATTGGCCCAGTCACTGAAAGCAGTTTTAGCTTTGCAGGCAGCATTTAGACATTCCTGTTCCATCACGTTAAGTACAAATGTCTTTATGCAATTATAAAAAGTTTCCATGAGTTTATACTTTAATGGACCCTGGTACAGTGCCAGTTTCCCAGAGCAGTCCTTGGATTAAGAGGTTTATTCAGCTAAACCCTCAGGCTGGTATTCAGGGTCTCAACGGGGAACATGTAGGATGGCTCTTCATATATACCTCCTTAGAACAGACTGGCACTCATGTGGCAGAAGTAGAAGTCATTTTCTTTGGTCGTGGAAAACAAAATGGTTGATCATATCTACAAAAAATCAAATTGATTGAAATTAAAGATCATCTTTCCATTTCACATTGTAATGTGATATCAAGAACCTTTGGCAGACATTTGTAGGTGTGGGTTTTGAGGTACAAAGTATTTAATTATTTTAATTTCTGTTTTTTGACTTCAAAGATAATTTTCCTCTGCCCCAGTGTCAAAGTAATTAAGCAAGTTTACTCAAGTACACATTTGGGGAACCCTTTTAATTCACTTGTATATTTAAATTTTCTACAAATACTTCTAGGGTAAACATTTACTTTTCGCATGTAATGATTTTTATACAATTACAAGAAACAAAGCAGACGAAAGACAGACAGGCACTTATGCTAGCATTTGAACTTCATATGTATTTTACAACCAAAAAAAAGGCAGCAAGGGAACTAACAAAACCTAACCTGAAAACAAAGGAGAGAAGCAGAAGACAGGAACACAGAACGATAGAGGACTAAATACATAAAGGGGTAACGAGGGAATGAGGAGGGAAACACAGCTGAGACTAATCACACACATGAGACAGGCAGGAAGCAAAACAGGAAATTACATGAACATAGAAACCAGGATGTCTAGACGTGTCACAAGGACCACAAGGGAGGTACAGTAACAAAAACTAAAGACTAGAAATTAACAAAATCCTACAGAATAATTAAGGGAGCTAGAAATTCAAAAGACTAAACCATGAAAAACCAGTACATCATAGAATATTGATAATCAAAAACATGAACACTGGGACACCAGACCCAAGGCCATGACAGATACAGAGAAACTCCAAAACTAGACAGCACAGAAAAAAACAAAAAAACAAAAACAAAACAAGGGCAGTTTAATAAATATATATCATGGCAGTAGTATTTTATACATGAAATAGCATGTAGGTCTATAAAATCCATCCCATATTTTACATATATACAATACATAAATAAAATATATGTACTTCATTTGCTTTCATTTATTTTCCTGAGGTTTCTTTAATTTGTAATGCAAATTGTATAATATCTTTTTCCAGCACATACTGTAAGTGTCATGGAAGTTTTAAATAAACTGCAAACACCCGCTGAGCATTATTTGAAGTGGTTTAATTACGTGCTGCAGCACAGAGAAACACACTCCAGGACTCCCACTCTCATTTGTGGTGCTAACGTGCATGCATATAACTATGTGAAAATTATATTACTATTACTAAGGTGATGAGAAGATAATCAATACATAAGAAAAGAAATTTCCCACCACGATAGCCATCATTGCCCCGAGTCTTACCTGCTGTATTGTAGAATAGAAGGGATCGTCTGCTATAGGTTTATACCTGCTGAAGACATTAAATTAATTAAATGTGTTGATAGCTATAATTTTCTCATAATAAAAACCATTTCTCTTAGATTATCACAGATCACATAATAAATCACCATTAAAAAGTCTCACCTTGAGTTTGAGTTTCATTGAGGCCAAAACTATTGGGAATGACTCTAGAGGATAATCCAAATTCAGCTCATGGAGTGATACAGTAGAAGTAAAGGGACAGAAAATCACAGAAACATCAGTGATAGTAATCATTGTTTGCACTTTACTGTATTCATTAAAATTCATCTGAATTTTTTGGAAAATCTGAATTCAGAGTTAGATACAGAAAGAAGGGTTACTCCTATAAAATCCATCTAACTGACATTTTTCAAATATTATGCAACAAATAATTTAATAGGCACATTTCCCATTTTCCCATTAGAAATAGTTCAGTAGCAGTAATTTCAGGTTTCTACAGTTAAATAACCATACAGTGAATTTAACAGATCATGTTGTAAATGTGAAACAAAGCAAAAACAATGAACACACAATTATGATTAAAGTTTTCTTTACCTCTGTCCCAGTAACATTTGCCAAAGTGATACAGTCCCACCAACACCAACAAAGCACTGAATACAGTAATGGCAATGATCCAAAGTGTGGCACCAGAGGAGAAAAGTGTTGTATCTTTGTAGCTGTCTGGATTACTTGCTAAATGTTAAAAAGTTAAAATTGTAACTTGTAGATACAATATCAAAATGTTAATTCAAACTCATTTATACTAAGACCGTTTTTTAAATGTTACACATCTGTCATTAAGAGCTTGTAAAAACACTTTTTGTAAACCTGGTTCATTTGATTATATTGGACAATATAAAAGCTGCAAATCACCTCTGACACTGAGCCAGCTCTCTGGTGACTCTCCACCTCCTGAGATGCTGCACTTCTAAAGTGCTTCATCAGACTTGGAAACTCTGTGGATGGTCATGTTTCCTGTGGAGCTGCTATGGATGTGACAACCATATTTATAGAACTCAGTCGTGAAGTTAGAAGAAGCCGTCTTGTTTCTGCACCACAGAGTCACATTTCCTTCCTCTATAACAGGAATGGCAGGACTCTCCAGAATCACAGAACCAGCTAACACAAGTGTTTGATCAATGTGATATTAAAATCATTTAAAATGTATGAGAAGAACACTAACGTGTCATCACATTTATGTGAATTCAGTTAAATTTTGGTTATTTTCTTTTTAATGTAAGTGATATTTTCATTTGAAAATGCCCACAATCAAGTAATTTTGCCTAGAGACCTGGTATCCAGGGACGCTGTGGCTGCCGAAGCACATGCTCCCCACTGTTTTCTCATAATAGCAGAATAATCGAGAACAACAAGCCACGTCTCCATGTCCAATCATCCCTTTCCTGTTTATAGGTTAGAACTGTGTCCGAAATAGAAAATTAAAGAGGCCTGGTATTTTGTGTAGCTTAGTCAATTTGGATCGGAAACTGGAAGGACAAAACCTAGTTCAGTGTTGTAAATGAGTTTTTCATAAATGTTTGGTCACGACTTTAGCTTTTTGTTATTGCATGTTAGTTTGGATCAGTCATCTCCAACATTTTTAATGTTACTAGCAGACTCCACATTTATCAGGAATTGTTTTCGTTGCTTGTAATCTGCCATAAAGTGTTTACTCACATTCAGTGCACATATCAACATTGTACTTATTACATTTCCTGATCCCCGTCTAATCTTTCCTTTCCTGTTAATAGGACACATATATAGGTGTCCACAGGTGCTGTAACACCATACACGCAACATTAATTTGTTGTAAACATACCAGTGACAGTGATGTTGATAATGTTGCTTCTCGTTCCTCCTTCAGTCTCATACCAGTACTCTCCACACTCATCTAGATAAACATTTGAAATGGTGCAGGATGATCCTGTTGGTGTTCTCTTGTTAGTGTGGTTACATGATTTTATTTTCCCTTTGACTTCATGCACAACTTTACAATAAACAACCCCCTCGCAGTCAAATGTGACTTTTTCATATTCAAAGAACTGTAATCTGTTTGGACTGATTCGAAAGGACACTGCATCTGAGAAAAGAAGAAAGGAAGAGACTCCCTTTAGACTTTTACTACTAAAACTGATGAACTTTATCTAAGCAATGAAACAAAAAACAACATTTCAGGAAATGGAAGCAAAATAATCGAAAAACTGCATCACAGCTCCTCACATGTACCTGAGGAAACAGTTCACTAACATCACAAAACAGTCTTTTTTTCCACTTTTATACATTTGGTTCACCAAACACACAAAACAGAAAACCTCCTTAACAATGAGCAAATTTTTGATACTCACTAACTTTCTGATCATGTGTGCAAAGCAGGATTAAAAGAGTCATCACTGAAGAGACAAAAAAGAGCAAGATTACAAAAAATTTAGTTTATTCTTACATTTGCTGGCAAAGGGATTATTACATCTAATAACAGCTCCACAAAAAACAGAAATTAGTCTGAAAGTAGTCTGAAATCTCAACAAATGTGCAGCAGGTGTGATGCCATCATCTCAATATAGATCAAAATTTGGAATGGAGTGTTTCCAGCACCTTGTTGAGTCTATGCAATGAAGAACTAAACTAGTTCTGGAGGGAAAATTGTGTCAAGCTGGCTATGAACACTGTATAAACAGGCCATTAAGTGTATTGTAAGTATTTAGTTTTAAGTTTGCAGTAATGACAGCATGTATTCATTTCTGTTCAATTTTGCCACCTGCAGTGCATCATGAAACATTGCAACATTTCTTTTACTTGGGGCAAAAAAAGGCTACATGCAGTTTTACATTGTGTACATGTGCCTGATACTGCCACTATGGTAAATGGCCTGTATTTATATAGCGCTTTACTGGTCCCTAAGGACCCCAAAGCGCTTTACATATCCAGTCATCCACCCATTCACACACTGGTGATGGTAAGCTACGTTGTAGCCACAGCCACCCTGGGGCGCACTGACAGAGGCAAGGCTGCCGAACACTGGCGCCACCGGGCCCTCTGACCACCACCAGTAGGCAACGGGTGAAGTGTCTTGCCCAAGGACACAACGACCGAGACTGTCCAAGCCGAGGGCTCGAACCAGCAACCTTCCGATTACAAGGCGAACTCCCAACTCTTGAGCCACGATCGCCCTAAAATCTTAAAAATATGATGTTAATGTGATTTTTATCATGTTGGTAAAATGATAATGATTATGAATCAGTCAGTGTTAACCTTGTAATATTTAGTTTTGCAGTGAGTGCCTTTTTTTTTACAAATTTTACAGATTCATTATTAAAAATGATTGCTTGACTCTAAGAGACATGCTGCTAGCACGTTGGCAATGAGCTAAGCTAACAAATCCCTAAAGACAAAGTGAGTGAATATAATAAGTGAGTGAATCATCAGACAGTGCCATTATACTATGAAATAACATCATCTCTAAGCTTTTATTTAAACTGGATACACAGATAAGCTACACAGAAACACCACTGTGAGTCCCTTTGAACTGATGACCACATGTGTTCATTGGAGTCTAATTGTGCTACCTGCAGTGCATCATGACACACTGCAACATTTATTTTTTTAAAGGACAGAAAGGTTAACAGGTCAACACATGTGCCTGATACTGCCAGTGCAACTTTTAAAATATGGGTTTATTGTGATTTGTGTCAGATGATTAAAATAATTATGTTAAGAAATACTTGATATTTATTGGCCATTATTAAAGTATTTTATTCAAACTTGTTCGGTTGTCTAATGGAAAAAGGAAAATGGCAGCAGAGTGTGTAAATGACACCATTTTAAGTTCATTTGCAGCGAACATAGTGTCTGTGATCACACAGAGCAAGAGAGAGAAGACAGCAGTTGTTATTAGCGTGAATTTTTTCTGACTGCAATTTTTTCGTAGATGATTGTTGTGATGCTGTTTGTGTGTGTTGGTTTTCAGACTAAAAACAATGAGTAATCGAAAAGTTAAGAAATACACACAGTTTAGTTGGTAGAAGAGTCACAGGGTTTAACAGCAACAAAAACTTCAACAAAATCTTTACAGTTTAGATGTATAAATGGAGACAGTACTCACACAGTCTGATGCAGAGAGCTGTGATCTCCATGATGTCTTTCTGCAGACTGAACAAGACTCTTCCTGTGTGGTGAATTAGTAACACCTCTAAATAGTTTTCAGAGAAACAGTACTGCTGCTAAGGTAGGTCAAATGTCAGTGATTCAGCTGATTATCAGAAAGACTGATTTTGCTTTCAATACTATTTTTCTTTTAAACTTCACCTTCTTTCTCTAATTAAACAGTTCATCCATGCTTTGTGGTGATGCTTGTTGTAGACCCCATTAACCTCGTGCGTTCTTCGTGAAAAAAGTTACCCTTTTGGTTAACTTTGGATTTTTGATTTTCAATATATCAGTCATTTTAAAGACTAGTTGCATGAAACTTGGCCAGGATGTGTGTTTTAGGATTATTTTTAAAATTCAATGATCCCCTCTACTGTGTGGTGTATAGTAAAGGAGATTCACATAGGTGTTACCTCCTATATCCCTCGTACCATTTTGGGCCCCTTTGACTCCCATTATAATCACATATTTTCGATATACTGTAATCCTGACATGTGATAATGCTTTTCTTGTGAATACCTAATGGATCTAAGCCTCTGCCTTCAAAATAAAGGAAAAATAGGTTTTGGATCAAATGAGCACAATATTAGGCACAGCACCACCATAGACATTTTCATTGGTTTTGAATGCAGGACATGGTTATCTTACCTTGCAAAATACATGGTAATAAAACAGCTGACCACCATAAAACAGTCTTGATGTAGTGGAACTGATATAAGAGAGTGGTGTGAATGTGATTGAGAATATATTTATACTGTGTGTGTGTGTGTGTGTGTGTGTGTCGCAAACAAAACGGCCCGTAGAGCCGCCTCCTTGAAGTAAACAAAGGGGGCCTGCTCCATTTTTCCCCCTTTCTCTGAACCTCTGTCACTGTTATTCTGCTTCATTTTGCCTTGTGAGCCCTCCCCTCGCTTGCTGGGGTGAAAGCAGCCACGTGTTTGTTGAGCAGAGGGGGGAGGGGTGCAAAAACAGCCACCTGTTTGCTGAGCAGAGGGGGGAGGGGCAGTCGCTTCTCTCCCAGTGGCACGTCAACAGAGCCGGGGGGAGAGACAGAGAGAGATCGTTTTCTATCTTTTTGAATTCAAGTGCACATTTGAAGTCTGTGAGCATAGTTTGCAGCCTGGTCTTACGAGTCATTTCTGCACAGACGCCACGAAATGCACTAACGCGCGCACGCACAACACGAAGCGCACGATCAATTTAGGGGAGCTTGGAAGCTGTGCTCATCGTGGAAACGGCGCATTATTATCGTAACTGCTGCAAATGGTAGGATATGTCCTGTCTGCGAAAGCCATCCATTTAGAGTTTTGTGCTATAAAATGTAAATTAATTCTTTGTTTAGTTTGTTGTTGAGTTTGTTCAGGTCAGTTCAGTTTCCCAGTGGCACAGGAACAGAACAGGAGGGAGAGACAGAAAAAGATCATCGTCTGTACAATAAGATAGAGGATGATCTTTTTTTAAAAAAAATTTAGGTGCATCTTTGAAGTCTGTGAGAATAGTTTGCAGCCTTGTCTTACTAGTCTTTTCTGCACAGACGGCACGAAATGCACAGACGCGGGCACGCACAACACGAAGGGCACAACCAATTTAGGGGAGGCTTTTGCTGAGAAAGAGCAGCGTTCCAAACAGCGGAAGCAGTGCTCATTGTGCAAACAGCACATTATTATCGTAACTGCTACAAATTTTAGATACATATAAGATATGTCCTGTCTGTAAAATCTACCCATCTTGTGGTTCATGCTATGTACGATAATGTAAATTGCATCTTTGTTTAGTTTGTTCAGTTTGTTCAGTTCAGTTTGTTTTTTTGCAATAAAGTGTTATTGTTCCAATAATAATAATGCATTCAAATTAATGTTCTTATCAATTATTGACCTATTCAAGGCTGTAATAACTTCATGTCAAATAATCTATTTTGCAACTAATTTTTTGAAAATATTGCATATTATAGTTTTTCCCCCCCCCCCCCCCACAGGGGGGTTTTATGACAATAAAGCCATAAAAACCTAAAAAAATATAAAAAAAAACATTTGAAAAAAATTTTTATATCTGTGGTTAGGTCTGAAGTTGTTTAAAAGATCTGATGTGAAAAAAAATGAAAAAAAAAATCATATATGATATTGCTATATCACCTTTTGGATGGGGACCATTTTGGGTAACGAGGAACACGGAGGGTGTAAATTTTAAAAACTCTTATTGCTCCAAAAATAATAATGCATCCAAATCAATTCTGTTATGAATTCTTTACCTATTCAAGGGTCTAATAACCTCATGCCAAATAGTTCCATTTGCAACTAATTTTTTGAAAATATTGCATATTATGGTTTTTTCCCCTCCAAAAAACAGGGGTTTTTATGACAATAAAGCCATAAAAACCTAAAAAATATAAAAAAAATTATGAAAAACTTTATATCTGTGGATAGGTCTGAAGTTGTTTAAAAGATCTGATGTGAAAAAAAAAAAAAAAAAAATCCATATATGATATTGCTATATCACCTTTTGGATGGGGACCATTTTGGGTAACGAGGAACGTAGGAGGGTGTAAATTTTAAAAACTCTTATTGCTCCAAAAATAATAATGCATCCAAATCAATTCTGTTATGAATTCTTTACCTATTCAAGGCTCTAATAACCTCATGCCAAGTAGTTCCATTTGCAACTAATTTTTTGAAAATATTGCATATTATGGTTTTTTCCCCCCCAAAAAACAGGGGTTTTTATGACAATAAAGCCATAAAAACCTAAAAAATATTTAAAAATTATGAAAAACTTTATATCTGTGGATAGGTCTGAAGTTGTTTAAAAGATCTGATGTGAAAAAAAAATGAAAAAAAAATTCATATATGACATTGCTATATCACCTTTTGGATGGGGACCATTTTGGGTAACGAGGAACGTAGGAGGGTGTAAATTTTGAGGAGTGCACGATTAAACACACCAGTTTTAAACTGAAGATGGAAATACAAAAAATCAGACACGCATAACTGTTTGTGGCCATGTCAGAATACTTTGAATATGAAGATAGTTGGTGTTTTCTAACACAGAAGATAAGCACAATGCTTTATGGTGGAAACTAAGTCACAGGACATGTGTGTTCACAAACTGCCCACAGAGTCTCTTAATAGACAACTAGCAGTACTGTGGCTGCTTTGCGCTGTGGGTGTAACCCTGATAAACAAATGCAAAGTGGAAGTGTGAAAAATAAGAGAAATGACAGTGCCAGTATTTACTTAGCTTATAACTTATGCATTCACACAGTTTGATCAGATGTTGCTGCAGCATGAAACAACAAACAACTTATTCTGTCTGGGTATGCTGTTTTCAAATTTATCCAGATTAGTGTAGACGTAGCCTTAGAGCTGGCTGAAATGAAAGACTCCTTATTGGGAGCCGTGCTTTGTTTTGTTTTTTCCTCTTACCCTCTCACACACTTTTTTTTCGCTCCAAGCTGCATGTGAGCCTTGTGTTTGCACTGAGCAGAGGAGGCAGGGTGGTAGTTACACTCGCAGCAGCAGTAGCACACAAACAGAGCAGGAGGGAGAGAGAGAAAGAGAGCCTGGGGCCACAATAAGAGACAACATCGTCACATTAGAAAGGTATAGTGAAGAAAATGAGTGACACCAAGAAAAGAAGCAAAATCTGGAACCATTTCAATATTATTCACAATACAAAGGCAGAGTGCAAGAAAAGGATATCATATAGAGCTGGCTCCACAAACAACCTGCACAGGCACCTGAGAACTGTCCACCCATCAGTGCAATGGGAAGATAAAACACAGTCAGTTGAGTGTAATATTAATAAAGGTGCTTTTTTCCCCCATATTTTAATTTATACTTTACTGTGTTGAGGTTTGTAGTGTTTTGTGTTGTTTCACTTTAAATTTGTTTAAAAGGAAAAAGCTGAAAATTTAAATAGTTAAAATTGAATTGTAAATAGTTGGTTTTATAATTTATTTTTTACATTTTATGTGGAGTCAATAAAAAAAATCATATTTATATAATAAATAAAAATGCATTTTTTAAATTAGTAATTCATTTTGTGCATAATTTTATATTGTTGTTGATAATAAATAAATTAAAGCAACAAAACAACCTGAACACAGGTTAAAGAGCACCCATTGTCTGTGCTGCTGTCAGAAGGAATCATCTAATATCCCCCAAAGTCTTCAAGATTCATCTGTTGCATTAGTTTAAAAAGATACATAACAGCTTAAATATGTATGAAAAAGAAGACATTTAAAATTTACCACTATAATAAAATATATTAATGTGCACCTTTTGGTTGAATTGTTTCCTTTAGTTTACGTCTCCAAACTGACTGACTGCTATTCACTCTAAACTGCGCTGATGCTTCTGCTAGTGTTCAGGGTGTTCACAGTGGAAACAGCAATAGAACTATGTGAGCTTTTTGCATGAATCATTAGGTGGCACATATTGTAAATTACAGCAGCAAAGTATTTGGCTTTAGCATTTCGGTCACAGAGCAATATCGTAGGTCTAAAAGCAGGTGTTTATTCAAATTAAGCAGAGTCATGCCACCTGTGTGTACATAGAGCAGGTTTATGGGATCTCATTTCCATTCTATATGGAAGCATAGAGCTGCCAACGAGGCAAAAGAAAAATATCACGTTATAATGAGAAGACTTCATTGTTCTAACAATATGCTTTTCATGTTTTTACAATATACTATCATGTTAGTACAATATACTTTTCACATTTGAACAACATAATATGACATTATTACAATATATATACTTATCACGTTATAACAAAAAACTTGTCACATTCTTACTATATACATATTATTTTGTACAAACATGATCATATTTGGACAAATGTAAAAAAGATACTGTTAGAATGTTATTTTTTTTATTGTAAGAACGTAAAATGTGTTGCGTTCAGAAACCCCAATTCATGGTATGCTCTTGGAACTGGCAACTTGCAATGCAACACACACACAGACCTGAATAGCCCATCGCGGTGTACCTCAGGACTGTCTCTTACAAACGGTACAAATTTGCACACATTAATAATTTAAACTCAGTTAAAACACCAATGAGTTTGTGCATTGTGCAGCTGAAAGATGAATACTAATTTACTTTTTCGAAACTGGGCGTTTAATTTACTGTACCATTTCTATTTATGATATGTTGGAGCATCTGATTAAAGTTGGTGGCATAGAGACAGGATAAGAATAAATGCTAAATACTGATGGCTGCCACTAAAATAATGATAGATTTTTATAGAATGACATAATAAACAATTATCAAAACACATGTGCAAAGTACATACATTTTATTCTGATGTATCATTAATATATGAAATAATAAATATCTCTGTTATTACAGATTGATGCCACAGTGATTGAACTACATATCTCTACCTCACGTGACATCTACCTTACACATCTTCATTGATTGACACTCACTACTTTACATGATTTTACATTAAGTTTAGAATGATGGAATGCACCAACACCCTAAACTATGTGTAGCAAATGCAAAATACAACCAACTTCTTGAATATTCTCAAAATTTAAAAGAACCCACCATTAAATTTTAACAAACACCTAAAAAAATGTGCAGTCACTGAAAAACACCTCCTAACACCCCAACACTCTACACCCCATCACTTGAATATATGACATAAAACCCCCAGATACGTGCAACAATCTGAAAAGCAATATATAAAATTAAATTCTGTCTTCTGATGATACTGCCTAAGGAAAGCATGTAAAATGTAAACAGGATTGGGCCTAGAAGGAAACCCTGTGGAACTTCCTAGTTGACCCTAGAGTGTGAAGAGGACTCTCATTTACATGACCAAATTAGAGTATATTAGATAAATATGATCTAAACCACTTCAGCGCAGTACCTGTAATACCTACAGCGTGCTCTAATCACTATAATAAAATAATATGGTGTGAGTACAAGAAAATAATTATTAGAATGTAATGTGTTAAATTTGTTTAGATCACAGGAATAGGAAAGGATTGGTCTGTGTTCCAGTTTGGCTTAGCTGTAGGCCTGAGAGTGTGTGTAATTGTGTAGAGAGGGAGGAATTTATAGTCTGGTGTCATAAAAGGAGACAGGAAGCTACAGTTGGGGGGTTGCTGATGCTGATGCTTGTACCTTTAATAAAAACTCATAATTGCCATAACTTGGAAGTAGGTTTGCAGGAGACTCTCCACCTGATCTGTAAATGTAAAACAAACAAGATGTAATATGTTAACTCTGTTTCTACGTTGTGTAGAAGAATTTGGGGTAGCTTGGGTGAGGAGATTACTTTTATGACCCCCAGGAAGTCACAGACATACACACACACACACACACACAGTGCTTTAACTGTTACACACCCACACCTACATGCACACTCACTCACGTGCACACACATACACCCAGGTACGCGCACACACAGGCACTCACGTGCTCGTGCATACACACAAACACAGAGTTTGCAGCACACCATGGGGGTTTTATGATGGGGTCGCTTCTACAAAACTGCATTTCACAGACAAAGGAGTGAAGATTTTGCAGAGGGACACCGGCCTGGCACGTCTTCCCTTCTAGAAGAATGCATGCTTAAATAAAGATGAATAAAGGTTTTGTGAAATAACTACTGAGTTCCGGTGCCGTCTCTGGATGCTCGAGGAATAAAAAGAACCGGGGTAAAACTGATTTCATAACAATGGTCAACAGTATCGAACACTGCACTAAGGTCTAGCAGGACAAACACAGAGATGAGTCCACTGTCAGAGGCCATAAGAAGATCATTTGTAACTTTCACTGAAGTTATTTCTGTACAGCGATGAGCTCTGAAACCTGACTGAAACTCCTCCAATAAACCATTCTAGTACAGTTACTGTATTTCATTTATTTTGGCACTGTCGGGTTATCTAACTAGTCAAACATATCAGTTCCTGCTATATGATGAAACCAGTGTAAGCATTACTGAAAATACATCCAAGAATAGGGATGGGTACCGGTGTCCGTTCTGACATAAACGGTAGTAACCAGACCGAAAAGCAGCGCACATTTCGGTGCTTTATTTTTCCTGAGCCAATTCTAGCCAATCATTTTACGTTTCCGAGGATAGTAGGCGGGGCCAGGTACGTACGTTCTTTCAGAGCAGAGCTACAGATTAAAAATGCCCAAGGCGAAGCGGTGAAAAGTCTGGCTGTACTTCACAGCAAAAGATGCAAACTCAGCAGCCTGCAACAAGTGCTTTAAGCTGATACTGTCATACTGTCAAAGGAGGTAACACCTCAAATCTGATGAAACACCTGGCGACGCATAGCGGTTTTTTTTTAAAGCTGAGAAATTTGCCGTGTTTGATAGCTTGCTGCGAGACCTCACACCGTGCACATCTACTGCGGGTGTGGTGCCTGTTAGCGGACCTGGAGTTAGCAACATCCCCCCAAAAGAGGAGAGTCCTGGCCCCTAGCCCTGTCAGTGTAGCAGAAATGATGACGGATGATGATGGCAGCAGCAGCCGTTCTCCTCTGCGTGAGTAGCTTCATGTTGTTCGTGTGTAATTAACGTTGAGTACGCTAACCACATTATTACATTAATGCATGTAAGGTGAACTAGCAAATACCGTCGTAGTTACATGCGGCTGTCTTCTTGTTTTATGGCAGATACTCCCTTCACCCTGGCCAAAAAGGCTAAAATGACCAAAGAAAAAGTGGAAAACAGCTAAACATAAGAGGTTTTTGGACAAAGTTTGTGTTTTTTCCATTGTTTAAGCACTGCTTCCAGCCAAGAGTGATACCATATATGCCCTATAGCTGCAGAAAAGGCTAACATTGTTATCTTTTTACAAAAAAAACAGCTGAACATGAGAGGTTTTTGGACCAATTTTGTGTTCTCCATTCTTTAAGCACCGGTTTGAGCACCGTTTAAGCACCGGCACCGTTTCAAAAGTACCGGTTTGGCACCGGTATTGGATAAAACCTAAACGATACCCATCCCTATCCAAGAACATTTCTATTTTAAAGGAATTACAGCATTTATATTCAAGTTAGTGGTCTTTTAAGTTTGCAATCGCTATTCAATCGCTATTTTTATTCTCTTTTTTCACTTGCAGCTCAGTTACATTTAGGAACCAAAACTACAAGCAGATAATGGCAAAACCTCTGCAACTATCTGAACAACTGAGTACAAACCAACTATGCTAAACAAGTTCTGCTTACATGACAGTGAGAGGTGTGAAGACAGTTTCCTTTGTTTGTTTGTTTTTAAAGTATTTATTCATAAAAACATAAAAGTAGCACTGCAGCAGATAAACACTCAACTACAATTCATCAATAGTTTCCTAAAAGAAAAGCAACATGTGAATTTCCCTGCTCTGTGTAAATAAAGCAGAGGTAACACCAAACAGCTGGGAAGGTTTAGTCCCTCTAGACTTATTAGCACCAAACACTTGACAGTGTTGCTTATTACAGGGAAATTGCTCACTGTCACAGAGGCAAGCAGCCCAATGAACCACAACCAGAGCACGGATGATATAACTGTGATGGTGTAGAAGGCTCTTTGCTTTGATTGGTCAGCCCGTTTCTTTCCTCCACCTGCGTCCCCTGGCCCTGGACGAATCAGAACACGGAGAACAGCGAGGCTGCAGAAAGATATGATTGTTATGGATAAAATCAAAACACATAACAATTGTATGGAGCGTTCATTATGCATAACTAGAGATCCACAGCTCAGTCCAAAACATAGCAGCCAAGCACAGCCAATGCTGATGTTTCTGATCTTGACCCCACGGGCGTTTCTTAGACTCATGTAGGTGATGGGGTGAACAACAGCCAGGTAACGTTCTACACAGGTAAGGATGTGGAAAATGATCCTCCCGTAGAAAGTCATATAATAAGCATTTAATCCAAGGTTTGTCAGTTCTGAGTTCTCAGTGTAAATGCTACCAAGAACAAAGAAGCCCCCAACGATCCAGATCAGCTCAATGGCAGCCATGTGGTAGGTGAAGATGTCAGAGTGACTTGCTGTTTTAAAGGAGCGCTGCTGCCGCCATTGTCTATGACCCAGGTAGAGGACGATAGTGGAGAGAGGGAGGAGGAGGATGATTCTCAAGGTATTGATGGTAATGTTTATGTATATATAATCGTTGTAGTTGTTGCAATCCAGAACACTGGAGGTGGATGAAGAGTTAAATGACATATTTGCCATATCTTTTGTATATTGTAGTTGTGCTGAGAGAAAAGAATTAGAGAGAAAAGAGAGACAAAAAAGGAGGCAGAAGGTATAGAGTAGAAAAAGGAAAAAAAAAGATTAACATATAGTTAAGTCGCATTTAATTTTGGTAGGGTATTGTGATGTAATCTCATGTTTTCTTAGTAGTTACATTAGTGTTAACATATGCTGTCATAAGAAAATATTTGTTGACAAATATTTGTTAATAAGAGTATGGTAATAATTTTAAAAAACAAGAAAATTACATAATACTGACAACATTCATTTTATACTTTTGTAACTGAACGCATTTTATTCTTGTTATGTGAATACATTTATCTTTATGCTTGAAGCTATCCGGTTGTTCAGTGATGATGCGACGAATCCTGCTTCCGGGCCTAAAGTAGTCTGCGTTTAATATGGCTTTTGTGTTGTTAACATGTTTAATGTTTTGTATTCTCTTCTATTTAATCTCAAAAAGCTCCTAAAACAGTCAGTGATCACTGTCGGCTTTTATTACCGCTAATCATTTATTTAAGCTCAGTTTTTAAAACCTTACGATGTAACTACAGCACAGCCCATGCAGCAGTATATGAATGACTAACCTCGTATTGTGGATGGATTATCTCAGTTGTTCTCCTGGCTGAAGTTTGGTCCGTTTACAGCATCCTGCCATGCGATTACATTTGTTCCTGACCACCGAGAACACTCACGTTAACTTTTATAGAGTGGAAAAAAAGTTAGCTTGTTTATATTATGCTCACATAGCTGTGTCGCTAGCGATCACGTAGCACATCATTATATACCAGCTAGCCAAACTTCTGTAACCCTACAAACGTCACTGCTGTTTAGTTTTCTGTCTTCATTTATGTTGGAAGTGATAGCAGAGCTGGACGTTTGAATTTGTTTCTAAACCCCTGCAGTCAGGACATGCTATATTGTATTTAGATGGAAGCTAGCGAGCTAACTTCCTGCTAACTTCTAACTCCGTTAAATGTCATAAATTCCGTTTTCATGGATGCCTGGATGTTAAACTCAATTGTTACACCTGGTAGAGAAGAATGCTGATCATTTTATTAAAGATGAAAGACTTTAGACAGTGTTTTAACTCTCAGTAATGCCTCAGTGATCATTTGATATATGGACCTGCAGCAGAGTTTAGGCCCAGACACGGCCAGTGACGTCAGACTGAACAACCAGATGACTGAAGCTCTGCTGGTGCAAAATACTTTTTTATGTTGAACAGCTACCAGGATTTATTGGAGGCACAATTGTAAATTTTGTAATTGAATGCAGGAAATTCTGTGACTGGTCTCACTGCATAGTGTATAGGAATTTCTTTTATTAATGTATTAATCACATTATTTTATTGTATGATGCCTTGGTGCCACTGGATTTTAGCATGTCTCACACTCATGCAGTTAGACAGATGTGGGAAGTTAGGGGAAGGAAGTTGGGGGGAAGCAGACAGCTCCACAGGAAGAATCTTTTGTCTCTTTTGACTCTGGGAGGTAGCAAGGGAGTGTGAACCTTAAAGTGTAAAACAGCTGTGTACTGCCTTTTGTTCCTGGAGAAGGTATTTAACTGAGAGCCATGTTAGACTCAGTGAGACTCTGCTGACCGTCTGCCCCGCGATCATGCAGGCTCTCCACCAAGCTTGGTTTTTCTGTTCTTTGTTTGTGATTAAAGAATTTTAGCTATCGCTCACTGTATGTCTGCAGGCTTTATTTAATGGAAAACTTCCACAGCAATAGGTATTTATCATTTTTTCAGAGCATGAAGTTTTGGGGAAAGAATATTTAAGTCATAAGTCATTACTGAGGTTTCTGACATGCAATTTAATGCAAACTGTTCAATTCATTCTCATATTAAAACATCAATATTTTAGTAATTTGGGGTAAAGCGCTATATAAATACAGGCCATTTTACATTTATTGTTTATGATTAATGGGAACACTGTGGAAAGTAACTATGTTATTAGAATTTTTTAAATGATTGGTAGGAACTATTTTTTCTTCTGCCTGTCACAGTGATATGCAACATATGACTGTATAAATGCATCAGGGCTCATGTGTGATGTGTGGCGCTATTTCAGCTCCACAAACAGCCAAGATGCGGTTTGTAACACATGTGGCAAGACAACAACCCTTGTCTGACACAAGCAAAAGTAAAATATAACACAGACTATGATGATGAGTTTATGATGAGGCATATGAAGGAGAAGGAGAGGGACAGGTGCTGTGAGGGTGAGACAAACATTGCTTGTTGAGTCCTTTGCTGCTACAGGCACTCCCCAGGTACAGAGAGAAAAAATGTGGTGGTATCGGATCTAAAAGAAAATCAATGGTATCCCACATCACTAGGTAGTCCATCTCTTTCTATGGATTGGCTGTGTGAATCAGGCAGGACAGGACCCAAATGAGGACTCATGGAAGTGAAAATAAACTCAAAAGGCAGCTTTATTGCTGAACATCAGAAAATACAAAAACCAACTAAACAGGTAGGCAGGCTGGCAGAACACACGGTGAGGAATGAGGGAGAACGCGACACTGGACTGAACGAAACAGAGGCTTAAATACACAGGAATTGATGAGGGAAGAGAAAACACACCACTAGTTCACAGATTAAGAAACCAATTGGTTAAATTTATAGAACACTTATCACCAAAGATGTTTATTCAAATCAAATGTAATTTTTGAAGTATGATCTGCCCTCCTATCATGTTTTATACAATCTGCAGTCACAAATAATTATTTAAACTAAATAAAAACAGCAATGTCATTAGCAGTTAAAGTGTTGTTTTGTTTTTGGTTGATTTTAATCTTACGTGTCAAATTGAGATATTTTTATCCCATTTTCCAATTCTAGCTCTAACAGTGATCATTTCTTAGTACAGTTAACAATCGCTTTCCATTTCTTAATGACTTTCAGGAACATTTGTTTTGATCATAGTGTGCTGGTGTTATATTGCCTTTTGCTTGTTGTCATTCCACTATTTTAGGGGCTAAATGCATATTATAATTCTGTCTTAGTAGAAGGCTACTGAATTATAGTTCAAGATGACCAAAATATTACAGTACATTTTGGAAACACTACAGTGTGTGTGTGTGTGTGTTTTCCATAGCTTTTATGGTGTATTTAAATTGGCTGGGTATCATATATTTGATTTCCAGTACAACAACAATCATTTTAATACATTATATGTTCAGAGATACATATGAGATAAAACTAATCCAATTTAATCCCATTTTCCTTCATATCTGTGAATACTTAAATAGATATAATGATCATTTTGAATTCATGATCATCAAACTTTTTACTAAGTTAACAGAGAGCTTACATGCAAATTTCTTCACTTAAAAGTGTTTAACAGTAAGCAATGAAAGTGTAATGAAATTTCTGTTTCAATTACAAAGAATGATAACAAAAACATATTTAAGTGAAAAACGTTTTTTTAAACAAAGGTAATTACAGATTTTTAAATGCAACACTTCTACAAATATAATATAATAAATATAAAATGTTAACTTTTTGCAAAATATGGACTATAATAAAGAACAACTACCTTGTCTGTCATCTTGTTGTTGTTAATCTCAGGCGTCCAAACTGAGTGATTGCTATTCACTGCAAATGTCCTCTGATGCTTCTGGCTTGATTGTGCTCACCATCACAGCAGCAGGACTGTCTGAGCTTTTTGCAACAGTGTTCTCTGACACCGTTACTGTGAACTATATCAGGGAAAAAGATTTTTCTCAACTTCTTCTGTGCATAACCACCTTTTGACCTTTTATGAGGCAAAACAGAAGAAAGAAATCAGATCAGAGTTTGAATCAGACATGCAGTAAATACACAACTCAAAGCTTAATTAGTTTAGACTTCACTTTATTCCATTAGAGAAATAACAAAGTTGGAACTGTTAATGAAATGTGAAAAAAACAGTCATACTGAGTAATACCAACTCATTTCCATATGACTTGTTATGCTTGAGGCTACCAGTCTATTACCTCTGACATGATTCAAATGTACTGCAAAGAAAAAAAAACGGGTGTTAATTCAAATGAAGCAGAATCCTGCAGACAGCGTGTACAGGGAGCACTTAATTCACATTTGCATGATTCATGATTTTATGAGTCATGGCCGCAGTAGGAGTAGTTTGTCCTATGTGCTGCATTCAGTTTTCATTAGTCATAAAAACTGCATCCACAAATTGTTAAACAATTTCAGAATAACATTTCTCAATTTAAAAATTTTTAAGACTTCTGTCATCATCAACAGTTTATAATATAATCAAAATATTCCATTAATCTGGAGAAATCTATACAGGAATCCCTACAGGAAAACATCCCAAAATCACTGTTTGTGAAGTCAGTCACATTGAAGTTCTACTGTCATCTTTATAAATATTAGTAAGGCTCGATCTCTTGGTGTACTGTTATACTTTATTGTAGGGTATTTACCTTACATTATAAAGCATCTTGAGGCAACTGATTTTGTGAATTGAATTGAATTGTCTTAGTTTTCTTAGCTCTATGACTATATTTTGCCCTTTGAATGTATGCAAAACTTCAAAATAAATGGCCTCCTGACAGCAAAATGCTAGTGATTCAAAGTGGAAAAACTGCAGTCTGGTTTGACTGATTCAAAAGGACCCTTTTAGAACAAGGGTTGTAACTAAAAGAACAAAAATATTACTGTTTGCAAGGTATCGTGCAAGACATTCAGATGTACTCCCTTGAAATATTCTGCTTTGCTGTCATAAGATGGAACCGTAATGATAAGTAAGAAATCTCACATGTTGTGACACACTTTGCTTGGTCTGGTAATGTCTTCATGTACAGCACAGATACAGGCAATATAGAAACAAGCAACATGTCACTCTGCAACCAACATGAAAACACACAAAGCATACCTGGGCCTCCCATATTGACAGGAGCACAGGCAAGTTTTTCTTCACTTGCACCTGTTTTTTGTGTCACACAGTCAAATTTAAGTCCCAGGGGCCAGAGCCTGGCCAAGACTCCACTGTGGCCTGCTGGATGGCTTTGGAAAAAATAAAGGACAGCTTACTTTTAATTTTGTGGGATTTTTTTTATTATAACTTTACAGTTTTTCTTCTGATAAAGACCTCCCCACAGCCATTTACTTATTTTCAGTTCAAGTAATACATTAAGAAGTAACAGAAAGTTCCAGTTTTTCACTGTTTATTATAGAAATTTCAGCTAAAAATAAAAACAAAAAATTCAGCAATTAACAAAAACCTTATGTTGCATAAATGCGGGACAGTCTATGTTAAGACGTCAAAAAAAGAAAAAGAAACATAAAGTAAGCTGCATGAGGCCCTCAATGTAAAATGTGTTTATATAAATTGTGATTTCTTTTAAGTTTTCATTTATTCAGCACAAGAGCAATCACTTGGTTTACCTAAAGTTTAAAAAAAGCTACCAGTCAAATTAAAACATTTTACTGAAATTATTAAATTAGAAACATACTACATTAACTAAAGGTTTATAATAACCGATAGTAAACCCAAGAGTAAATGTAATGTATTAATGAAAGAAATGTATTCATTTAGTAACACAGTAATTAATGTTTCAGCGGTCCTATACCGCCCCTTGCTGTGCAACATGGAACACTGCAAGATTTTCTCCAAGGGAGATCCATACATGCTATATACAGTTTACAACTAAATACATATGGATTTTTTTTTATCGTTATTAAAAATATAAAACTATAAAATATATATATTTTTTTTTTTAGGATTTATTATTTCAAAAGTAAAAACAAGAAAAAAATGCACTTGACAGTTGAGAGAAATTTTTCAGTAAAAAGAAAGTCACAGCTCAAATGTGTGTACACAAAAGTACGTTTATAGAGAGGAAGCAGTGATGTGGATGCTTAAAGAAACTTAGAAAATGAAACAAAAAAACTTAGAAACTTAAAAATTAAACACTCAGAATGAATGAAGTACATTAGTGTCTTTCTATTTTCTATTTATACTACTTGCCATCGTTGTCTGTACTGTTTCCTGCATCATGAAAGTATCATGGAAGTTACATTTACATGTGGGTGAAGATGTTGTTGGAACTCTGATTTTCTCACAGTGAAGAAGTCCAATGAGCAGCAGCAGCAGAGCCACCATCATTATGGTGAACGCAGTCCATAAGATGAGGTAAATATGACATCCAGGATGTGAGTAGGGGTCTGTCTCAGTTCCTGTGTGATTGCCTGCATAGATAATAAGAATTAATAAGCTGTGTTCAGCTTGGTTACCGGGTCTATGTGTGAGTGACTGCAGAAATGATAGAAATTAATTAATTAGTTCTGTTAACCTTTGTTAGTTACTTAATGTTTTACAATTCAGGCAAATTCAAGGACTGAAAATTTGCCAGAAACTGCATTTCATCTAATGTCCACTTGAATTAAGTAAATCACTGCCCAATGTTAAAATGGCCAGCTAATGAACAACTACACAAACATGTCAATAGGCTGGTACAAAGCACTCTTTTGGTCTATTACCACCTTTTATACATCATATTTAAATATGAATTATGTATCTAATTAAATATTGATTAATTAAATTAATGACTGACAAAATAATTTTTTAACATTTAAAATCTATACAGTTATGTGCAAAATAATAGCAGTCTAACATTACTAATGATTTTAGCAGAAATGATGATACAATATGGGAACAAATTCATGGCCAATCAGCAACAGACATGACATGCATGCTGCTAATTTGGGGTAATTGACTCATTCAATGAGTTCAAAGTGAGTTCAACTTAATAACAGTGTGGAGCTCAGTTAGGGAGGTCATTCAATCTGTGAAGACAGGGGTGTCAATCATGGCCCCTATTTAAAAAAGGAAGGCAGCAGATGTTGTACTTGCTGGTTTTAGCCTTTGCTCAATGAGTAAATGTAAATATTTTCCCATACTTTGTGGGGCCCATTTATCGCATAACAGGCACCATGGACCAGTTTCAGTGCCAAAAATACTGGAAGAGTTCATGTTGCCTTATGCTGAGGACAAAATGCCCTTAAAATGGGTGTTTCAGCAGGACAATGGCCCTAAACAGATCAGCAAGTGGGCATCCTGGCTGCAGACCAAAAAGATTGATGTCATGAAGTGGCCAGCCCAATCTTCAGACCTAAATCTGAATGGAAATTTGTGGAGTGACCTCAAAAATTCTGTTTTTGATGCAAAACCCGAGAATGCAGAAGATCTGTGTAGTTCAGTCAGCTTGGGCTGCAATTTCTGTTAGGGTCAAAGGTTAGTTGACTTCATGCCACACAGATGTAAAGCAGTGTCAGCAATAATGGTTATGCAACTAAATATTAGTTCAGTGCTTAAAGGAAAAACAAAATTCTATTTTATTTTCAGTTTATACTGTAAATATTCCAGTTTGTAAATGAAAATGCAGACACTGCTTTTTTTTTTGAACAGCCTCATATTCTTTTTCTTCATTGTCAGTTAAAAAAAATACAAAAGAAAAGACAAAATTGTTCATGCTTTCATTTGGGATTCAATGTGCCCGGCTCCCAGTGCCTTTGCATATGTGGAAATAGATCTATTAGGAACATGGAACTTTTGCTCTGTTGTTTTAAGATCACTGCTATTATTTTGCACATAACTGCATGCACAAACTTTTACTCCATATGTAAATGGCCTGACTCTCAAAGTGCTCTATATAACTTGCCCAGTTCTTGGATATTTGAGGTTAGTATTTTGCCCAAGGATATTTTGCATGTAGACTCGGATTGAAGCACCAACCTTAACCTGCAGATGACCTGCTCTACCACCTGAGCTACAGTCACCCCCTGCATACTGCCACAGTGGTTATTAAGATGGATTTGTATTGATTTTGTCAGAAAAAAATGTAACTAGTAAATTATTTAATCACACAAACAGGAGAATGACAAAATAGAAAATATAATCGTGCATTTATGACTGATACATAAATCAGCTGAGAATGACTAAAATCCACTTGAAAAAGGAAAACAAAAAAGTGTCTCACCTGTGAGACATGGCAGGGAGACAGACAGCCAGCTCTCTGGTGATTCTTCACCTCCTGAGATCTTGCACTTGTAAAGTCCTTCATCAGACTTGGAAACTCTGTGGATGGTCATGTTTCCTGTGGAGCTGCTCCTTATGTGACGCCCATATTTATAGAAATCAGCTGCGATGTTGGAGGAAAGCATCTTGTTTCTGCAGCGCAGAGTCACAGCTTCTCCCTCCAACAGCAGGACTCTCCAGGATCATAGAACCAGCTGAATGACAAGTGACGTAAATGTTTAAAATGTTGAACTTTTGTTTGTGACAAAATATTACTGCCTTTCAATCATACCAGTGACAGTGATGTTGATATTGTTGCTTCTCTTCCCTCCTGCTGTCCCACACCAGTATTCTCCACTGTCACATGCATAAATAGGATCAATGGTGCACTTTGAACCTGTTGTTGAAGCTGTTGGTTTCTTGCTGGTTTTGTTGCATTGCTTTACTTCCTCGTTCTTCTTATATAGCACATGTCCATGAGAGATCTCCTCACAGTAAAAACTGACTGACTTATGTTCAAAAAGCTGGGATTTGTTTGGAACAATATGAAGAGAAACTGCATCTGAGGGGAAAAAAACAAACAAATACCTTAACAAAAAAAAAAAAAAAAAAAGCATAATAGCCAATAAAATGTGCATTACAAGTTTTGTGATGATTACCCCTTTCAAACACAAAATGATAAATAAAGCTTGTATCAATAAGCAAGCAGGTGGTACTCACCAACTTTCTGATAACAACTTTATGAGACTTTGTTAAAGCTAATACTTTAGTTTTAATGTATAAACTGAGGCAATACTCACGCAGTCTAAAGCAGAGTTCTCTGACCTCCATGATGTCTTGCTGCAGACTGACTATGTGGCGTATTTAAAGTGAATCTAAATAGTTTTCAGTGAAGCAGAGCTGCTGTTGTGGTAGGGCACCTGACACAAAAACAGCCTGATGCTGCTTTCAGTTCTATTTGTAGCCATTTTAGAGTTCATCTTCTTTTTTTTGGTTTACAACACTGATGAGAAAAACAGAAAAACATTTCAGTGCAAACTAAGTCGGAGGTGAAGTTTGTTCACAAACTACCCACAGAGCCTCTTAATAGACATGCAACAACATCAACAGGCAAGATATGGTCTATCTCTCATCGCTGGCTGCATCGTTTTTTTTTATATATTATGACATTTACGTTTGCGTAAGGACGAGATAGTTGTTGTAGCTCTGATTTTTCCACAGTTAAGAATTCCCACCATCACCACTACCAGCAGCAAAGCCACTATCACAACAATCAGCTGCCATGTTGGAGGAAAACATCATGTTTCTGCAGGAAAGAGTCACAGCTTCTCCTTTCATCACATATTAAATACATGTCAACTTTATCTCAGAATATTGCTTTCCTTCTGCAGATGTACCAGTGACAATGAAATTCATAATGTTGCTTCTGTTCCCTCTCACCAGTGTTGGTCAAGTTACTTGAAAAAAGTAATCAGTTACTAATTACTGATTACTTCCCCCAAAAGTAATCCCATTACTTTACTAATTACTTATTTTCAAAAGTAATTAATTACTTAGTTATGTGGAATTACAAGGATTATTTTACATAATGCAATAATAAAGATGATGGTTAATTATCATTTCATCCAAGCATTTATTGAAGTTGCTGGCATTATGTTATAATTTGTATTACAGGGGTTATCATAATCAAATATTAACATGTTTATTACAGGTGCAGTTAGAACCACTTAAATCGTTGAGTTAAAACTATAATCTTAAAAGCTTATATGCTGAGTATATTGTTACAGTAAAATAGTAGCTGAGCAAAGGCCTGAATGTATTCAGCTTCTTGTTGCATTTGAGTTTGCCTAGCAACAGGTGACAGAAGGAGGACAAGTCCATGGGGACCTCAAAGGCCTGAGATCATATTTGGAAGAGGATGCCAGAAAGGGGAACTTCTGCGTCTGCATTTATCTCTTAGAATAGATCATTATCTGTAGAGGAGGCAAACAATGTTCTTAAGATGCAAATTATGTACTTGTAAACGCAAGAGGGGGCGTTACAATACCCTGATGTTATAAAAGCAATCTGAAGTGTATTTTTGAACGGGGATTTACAACTGATGGTTTCCAGTGTACGTCTCCCCACGCTGCGTGTATTCATTAAAATCAATTGTTTGACCGACCTCTTCTGGACCATCAATGTTTTACTCTCGTCCTCAATTTCGGACCCGTAACAGTTACTTAGTTACTTTTTAAAAACACGATTTACAACCTGAATAGGTGATAAAGCGATAGATCTTTCAGCCCAATTGTACTTTTTCTGCATAATCCATCATACAAAATGTAATCAAATGGAAACGTCTCTTTTTAAAACTTTAAACTTTAAATCTTTTAACTTTATGCATCAAGCAAAAACTTAATTATATGCAAAATTCTCTGACTGGAAGAAATTTGTTTAACATTTAAACCTATTTTCTGCACATTCCAGCACATAAAATAAAATATTTTTTTGTGTTTACACTCACTCTTTCAAATAGATGCAAGTAAAACACAGCAGAAAATAAATAAAATCAAAGACTCAGCGGTCCTGTTGCTCTATTTTCACCTGTAAAGCAGGAGTGGGGTAGGCGGAGGTTTGCCCTGGTGCAGGTGTGCCGCACCGGTCAGTTGAAGACTCTGCGAGTTTCTCTGTGAATTTCACATTACGTCGTAGTACACTCGGTGCTTGCTTGGAAGTTTAGGGGTTTTTTCGCTGTAAAAAGAAGTTTTCTTCCCACGCACAACGGACACTAATGTTTTTGTTACTTTTTATGGAATCAAACTCAAAATAAGGTCAGTACTTCCACGCTTTAAACGCTGCACGCTCATACTCTCTCCCGCACTGTCCATTGTTGATCTGCACACAGCTGTTGTCATGAACGTCGCACTCGCTTACGTGACTGTCATGAGACATTCTCACAAAAAATCATGGTTTTAGTAACGCAGTAACGCAGCGTTCCTACGTGAAAGTAACGGTAATCTAATTACCGTTTTTGCAATAGTAATCCCTTACATTACTCGTTACTTGAAAAAAGTAATCAGATTACAGTAACACGTTACAAGTAACGCATCTCACGCTAAAATGTTGCTGGCTCATTCATCACAGGAAAAGCAGGACTTTAGCTGAACAACATGCGTTCCAGATGCAGTTCAGGTTAGAATCATGTTTAGTGAGAAACACTGATCAACCCCTGAATATGATCAGGATTTTAAAAGAACAAAATGCAAATACAGAGAATTACAACATTTCTCCATCATTTAGAAGTTGCAAATTCTTTTGTACATGTTAGAAAAGTTTATTTTATTAAAAAAACCCAAAATGTTTAGTTATTGTAGAAGGACAGGACCTCCTCCTTTAAGCCCTTTTTTTTAAAAAAAAAATTCCATTTTCCCCATCAACCTTTCTGTGGTTTGTTTAGGTTCAGACATTATAACTACATTTATGGTGTAGTATGGAGCCCCACAAGGGATATTGGAGAAGGAAAAAACTGTTTAATTTTAGTCCATGCAGTTTCAGGTCAGCACTGAGATGTTGGAAGCAATCATAGTGATGGAAGACACACATCCATTGGTGTGATTCATAGATTTTCATTTTCAGCTTGGCCTGAACTATTAAGATATTATATAAGTGAGAGACATCTGAAGAGAGTTCTAAGCGTAAGAGGACAAAGTCATCTCTGACCTGGCTTTGTAGTTTAATCACAGGCAGATGAAACACCAAATTATTATGCTAACCACTTCTCCATGTCAAACTCAAAACATTAATCCAGAATGACAAATGCAGCCCATCTCCTTCTGCAGTGAGTCATCAGAGTCTAATTGGCAAATGCATAAATTTCTCTATTTCAACAAATCATGTTCTATTCTTCTAAGTGACCTCTCCTTATTGAAATAATATATTTTTCTTGAAAGCCACAAAACAAAGCCCACTGTGAGACAGGCCATTATCATGTGTGGCAACAGAAAGACTGAAAGGGTTGTTCTTAATGATAAGATCAGCAGCCACATTGCTGAATGAATGAGTGATGTCTGTCATTATGGTCCCTCTCTAAGTTTTTGAGAAAGGTTTAAGAGCTGAGGATCTTATTGCCTTTTCTGCCTTTTTTCTTACAGTGTCAACCAACACTCAGCTTATGACTTGTGCTTTCACACAGTTTGACTAAACAAATATAGAAAGTCACGTCATTTTCTTTGGCTGTATTGAACAGATGTTGCTGTTGATGTTACTGTAGCATTAAACAAGACACCACTTACTATGTCGGGGTACTAGACCACACTTCAGTTTGAGACATGCTCATGCAGAGAAATTGAGGTTTTTTTTCACTGCTGACCACAAAAAGACCACAGTGAACGGTAAAAGTGTGGCAGTTCTTTCTTGTAGCAACATTCATACACTTTTAAAAAGACCAACCAGATGGAACAAGTTTAAGAGCATGTGGGAGGCCTCTCAGCTGTATCTAATTAATACAAATTAATACTTGAGTTTTCTTTAAGCTGTACTACAACTGTATTACAAATGACTAGCTGATGTTTCTGATGTTGCTAATTCTCAGTGCCAACATTAAAATAGTTTTTATTCAGAATCAGTCTTCCCTTTTGGTTGAGAGCCACTGAGACCAAAGCTTTAGTAAATAGATCTAGAGGGTGATCAGTAATGTTTTCCTCTCAGTTTTTTTCTTCGTATTTTGTGTATTTCTATGATGAGTAATTGTGCCATGAATTTTGTTCTGATGTGCACTAATGGTGTATGTTCTGAAAGGCATACACAAACGGTATACAAAGTGGCTTTTGTATTCTATTCATTTGATTCCTTTGTTCTGTTTACTGTGAAATAGCAACATCATTGACTAGAAAATGTTTTTTATGTGGCATTTGTTTTTGAAAATGGTTATTTTCAATTTAAATTTTATTTTGAAGCTGATTGCATGTCTGAAGTTAAATGTCATGCCCCATGTAACCATTGTAACTCAAAACCTTTGCATTAGATAGATAGGCTCGTGTTGCATCTCTAAAGAACAAGTGGTTTTTATTTGTGTTTATTGTTTAAAGCTTTATGTTCAGGACACTTAAATCATCAATAGTGTAATCACATTTATATATCACACATACACAAACAAAGGTTCAGGCAACACCAGCAACAAAAGGAAACACATTTTTTCTGCCTCTGAATTCAAAGACATCATTTTTGAGCTCTTTAGAAGAGACAAAAAATGGTTTATAAAATATGCTTCTTCTTCCTGTTTTATTTAAAATAGTGTATGCTTTCTATTATTGTATATTGTATGTATCGTGTTTATCTCACAATATAAAGCACCTTGAGGGAACTGGTTTTTTGTGATTTTGTGCTATATAAATAAAACTGAATTAAATTGAACATTTCTCTGCATGGATTTACAAAGTTGGCCTTGATCCTCAGTTGAACCTGAACTGTCTACCTTTTTTGACAGACAGGGCAATGCTGCAGCAAAAGGAGAAGAAGAAGAAAACAATAAAAGGTATCATTGCATAGCCAGCGAAAGAGAAATTGGCTCAAACATTATGGACTAAATATATTGAATTAGCACATTTTCTACGTAACAATAGTTAAGTAGTAATAATTACAGTTTTCTACAGCTAAATAAAACAGATCATGTCATGCAGTTTTCTTTACCTCTGTCCCAGCAGGTTTGTCAAAGTAATATAGACCAACAACAAAACACTTAATACAGTAGTGGAAATGATCCAAGCAGTGGCACCATAGAAGTAAAGGCCCATGTCACTGTAACTGGATTCGTTGTTGAAAAGTTGTGTTAATGGGAAGATACTGTATCTAAATGTTATTTCAAACTCTTTTATACTGAGTCAATGTTTAAAATGTTACACAACTAGAATTTCACAATAAACGATCCCCTCACAGTAGTGATGGCCAAATGAAGCTTTCTGAAGCACTGAAGCTTGTATTGAAAAACGGTTCATTACTCGAAGCTTTTCAACACAGTCCTCTCCGGTGACATCTGGTGGCGAAAATTATGAAGAGCAGCTTGAATCGGCAAAATAAAACGGACTGCTTAATTATCACTGCTCACTCCACAGAGTGGAGTTCTCTCTGATATTGGGCCACCGTTGCGTTGCTTTGAACATGTAATTTTTTTTCCTCGATTGGGGGGCTGAAAAAATTGTAATGCTAATACATCTTGATCAATAAACTTTCCTTATGTAAACATGCACCATGGTGTGGCCTTTCTTTGCTTATGACTCCTTGATGTTGGTAAATACAATAAGTGAGCAATATATATAATATACATATGATAATGTACAGCACACTGGAGTATGCTCCTGCTGTGAAGTCCTGCCTCCATCTACTTGCGCATTTAATCACTGGACAGCTGGACAGGTATGTTCATACAAAATATTAGATTAGGCCAATTGTCCTATACATATTTTTGACCTAGGGGTAGCATTGATTGTGAACTGGAAAGGAAAATGCTTAGGGGGCTGAGTACGGCTGGGTATCGTCACTGATGTGTAGAATCATTTTTGATTCGATACAGGATCCGATTCAATTTGATTGGAATCTGGAAAGTTTTGCCTCAGTCAGAAATATTACAATTCTGATCATTTATCAGTATATATCCATATGTTTGTATCTATTAAAAGAAAGCTGACACTTGTGAGACTTAATTGGAGATGTAAACGGAGAGTTATGAAACCTGCAGCTTCAGAAGCCAGCAGAAAAAAATAAATAAATAAACAGCGCGGACCCGCCGACACATCAAATTTTGATTCTGACGCGTCGGTGTCCGCGCTCTGTGTTTATGTTTGTATGTTTTAGCTGTTTGGTGTTTGACGAAATTTTGTGAGGTTTAACCTGAGATGCTGGCGTTTCAGGCAAAATAACGTTTAATTTACAAATCGACTCGGGATTTTAATGAATCAATATCACTTTATTCAGTTTAGAATGGATTGTAATCAGAAAAGCGATAATCAAAACCCACCCCTAACCATGAACTTGCAAAGTAAAAACATGATCTATGTAAGGTAGCCCTTTTGTTATTTTCATTTAAAAAGAGGATTAGTTTTACTGTGCGCTGGCCGAGTCTGTTTCTTTTCTTAGAAATAATTTCTCCTGCCCAAGAGAAAATCCTCTCGCATGGAACAGAAGAGGCTGGAGTGCAGAAACTACACTGCAAGTTGGTAGATATGCAGGTATGCGGTCTTATGGGTCCTGCAGACTATCACCTAAAAACAATAAACAAAATGATTTTCTAAAATGTGCAGCAATGTAATTTACGTATAATGTGAAATACATTTTTTTAGTCTTTATTAGCTTTAATTCACATGGAAGTATTTCTAAAGTCATATGCTGTAATGATATTTACATTATGAAAAGATGATTTTGGACATTTCACGTTTTTCACTTCTGCAGATAAAATAAATTGAGCAAAATCAACTCAAAATCCCACGAATGATTCACTTCCTTATAAACCACTGAATCACTTGTGTTCTAAATGAAGCTTCGGACGTCACTGATCACGTGACTCTGGCCAAACCACACAGTGCTTCTGCAGTGTGTTGTTTTTTGGGTACGCACCGGAGCGCCAGCTTCAAGCGGGCATTAGTCTAATGGATAGATTTAACCAATAAACCGTTCTTATGTAAACATGCACCATGGTGTGGTATTTCTTTGCCTGTCACTTCTTGATGTTGGTAAATAAAATAGATGCAAAATACATATAATAACATACAAAACATTATGGCGCATGCCTCTGCTGTGAGGTCCTGCCTCCAGGTACTTAGCAATTAACCACTGGACACCTGGATATATATATATATATATATATATAGATAAAGTGGAATGATCACCTCTTCGCTATATGTCACCATCAACACACTCCACAAATCCCGTGAATGATTCACTTCCTCATATCCATTTGAATCAGGTACCGAAGCAGTTACGTGCGTAATGAAGCTTCGGACGTCACTGGTCATGTGACTTTTGCCAAACGAAGCAAGCCTCGACACAGTGCTTCTGAACCAGTGTGTTGTTTTTTTCGACACACGCTCCGGAGCGTCAGCTTCACGCGGGCCATCACTACCTCACAGTAAAATGTTAAGAACTGCAATCTGTTTGGAGTGATTTGAAAGGCCACTGCATCTGAGAAAAGAACAAAAGAAGAGACTCAGTTTAGACTTTTACTTCTAAAAACAAACAAACAAACAAACAAAGAAAAAACAATGAAGAAAAAGTCAACATCTGAGGAAATAAAATAAAATAAAATAACTTTAAAAAGTGCAGCACAACTCCTCACATGTACCAGACAGCTGACAGTTCACTGTCATTAGATAATTTTCATTTGCTTAATCAAATACAAAATAGGAAACAACATTCATATCAACAAGCAAAGTTTTGTTACTCACCAACTTTCTGATCTTGTGCACAAAACAGGATCACAAGAGTCATCACTGAAGAGACAAAAAAGAGCTAAATAACCTAACCACGTTGTTGATTCCTACAGCTGCTGCCACTGAATTTTACATCTAATAGTAAATCTGCAAAAAAACAATTATATTATGAAATGTCAAACAAACAAAATTTCTACAGTTTAAACTTCATTACTAAATTCACTGAACTAGTTATAGTTCTTGGTTAGAACTTAGAACTATAACTAGGTGTAACTAGTTATGTAACATTCTATAACACCTTTTACATAGAATGGAAAAGGTAGTTACACAGTCTTTTGCACAGAGCTGTGACCTCCATGATGTCTCACTACAGACTGAAGTGTAAAGTGGGAATAGGGTTTTTTCCTGTGTGGTTTCTTTCAGCAAATGAAGTGATGCTAAACATTTAAAAATAGTTTTCGAAGATGCTGTCTTCATTCACATTACTCTCAGTGTTTCAGTTCACTAACACTGCTTCCAGTACAACTTGCAATCATTCAGCCATCATGCTTTCATGTATTAGCACATAGATACACACTTATTAGCAAGATAATCAGCAAAGTTAACTAAATAAAAGTAAAAAATAACATTACCATTCCATTTTTCTTATTTTTAATAATCAATCTATTACACGAAATTGAGGTCACAGTTCACATGTGTGGATAAAAATTACACAAACAGAAAAAAATGTTAAGTAAGTAAGTTCAGTTTTTAGCTTTCTTTTTTTGTTTGTTTGTTTGTTTTTTTAAGAGCCCACTGAGTCCACAGATCTCAAGCTCAAAGGGAGAAAGTTCCACAGTCTGGGGGCCACTGTTACAAAAGCTCTGTCGACTTTTGTTTTCAGCCTCATATGGTGGACAACCAGTAAGCTCTGATCACATGACCTCAGGGACCTGCTGGGGATGTAAGGACGGGAAAGATCACTGATATATGTTGGTGCTTGTCCGTGCAGGGCCCTAAATGTCAGAGTCACAAGGCATGGGAGTACTTAGAAGACTTGGGCAGAAGCTTTGCAGCAGCGTTTTGAACAACTTGCAGATGCTCCAAAGAGTAAAAGTAAACAAAGAATTACAATAATCCAGACGAGATGAGACAAATGCATGTATGACAATTTCCAATAAGCTGTACAATGGAACTCAGCTTAGCAATATTTCTCAAGTGATAAAAACAAGAGCGGACCAGAGATTTAGAACGAAGGTCCAAATTCAGAGCTGAGTCAAACGTTACACTAAGGTTCCTGATAGAAGATTTGGCAAATGTAGCAACTGGACTTAAGTTTTCCATAGCCCTAGGTAAAAAAAAAAAAAAAAACAACCTCTAATGGAGTCCATGCGCATATGGAAAATCTGTAGTTTGGAAACATCTTGAGGCTTAAAGGAGATATATAACTGAATATCATTTGCATAGCAGTGATAAGAAATGTCCTTAAAAGGGCTCAATAAGTGCTGAAGAGGGAGTATATACAACAGAAACAATAAAGCTAAAGAAAAAAAAACTGAATATAGCTACACACCTGCAATGAAATTCTTAGTGGTTACCAGTGAATACACTCATTTTAAACTGAAGACAAGAATAACAACAACACAACTGTTTGTGGTGATGTGAGTTCATGAAACAGAGGTACACATGCAAACCAATACTTCAGAGCAGGCAGCAGTCTTAAATTTTTACTTGCAGTGAACATTTTTACACATATTTACTTGTTTTCAAACTTTTACTGTCCTACAGATAGTTTTTGTTTTTTTGTTTGTTTGTTTTTTACAGGAGACAAATAGCAGGAAATTTAAGAGATATATAGCTTTGCAGTCTGTGACTATTTAATATTAATATTTACAACAAAAATCATGCTCACCACAACAGGATATTTGTAAGAAATAAATTATAATAAAAAAATACACTTGATGTTTGAATGAAATATTTCAGTACAATTAAGTTGCAGGTCACCTACAACCACAAATGCAATACAAAGTGGTGGAATTTGGAGATGTTTGCAAATATTTACATTTTTTTTTCTTCAAAAATACATCACAGTCTTTTATACAGAAGAGGCAATGGTGTGGGTACTTTAAAGATATTTATCAGAGGTATTGTGAGATTTTAAATACACATGCTGATATACACTCATCCCCCCTCCCCCCTCCAAACGCCTTCGACGCTTATTCCCTTCCGATGCTGACGGTGGATCAAGGAGACCAGCGCTTATGCTGCAGGCCCAGATGTACTGTCTACATCGGCTATCTCTCACCCTTTACCCACCCCTGTTGCTTGTCATGTGTTTCTTTTGGTGTATTAAGAGTTTTTTTCATGTGCTATGTGCAGAGGTGTTTTTTTCTGTTCTCAAACTGATCTCCCTGTTGGAGCTCAGTCTGAGGGGAGTTATTTTTTTTCTCCTTATCTTTCCTCATGTTGTGCATTTTCCATGTTATACCTCTCTGACCTGTCTTCCCCATGTGATGTTTTTGTGCAATGTATGTATGTAAGATGGCGCCGCCATTGTGTGCAATAGGTCGGCAGCCTTAACATGAAATTTCCCCTTGTGGGACTAATAAAGGTATCTTATCTCTTATTTTTTTTTTCCAAAATGTCTATTTCTTTAAACCTTCTATTGTGTATTTGTGCTACACATATGCTGCACAGTTTCCAGTATCATAACACTTACATTTACATCTGGGTTAACAATTAGTTGCTCTGATTTTCCCACAGTGAAGAAGTCCCACCAGCAGCAGCAGCAGAACCACCATCATGATGGTGAACACGGTCCGTAAGATGAGGTAAATATGACATCCAGGCTCTGAGGAGGGGTCTGTCTCAGTTCCTGTGTGATTGCCTGCATAGATGATAAAAATTAATTAGCTGTGGTCACCTTGGTTAATTATTTAATTAGTTACTTAATTAATTAATATCTACATTTCATACAGGCACAGGGCTCAACAATTGCCAGAACCTGCAGTTCCTCTATCCTCTATCTATATATGAACTTTAATAACTTTAATTTCTAGCTTTTTTTTTCTTTTTTTAGACTTTCCTTTAGTTTCTGAAATTAACTCTGGTTATTTTATGTATTTTGATAACTGAATCCACAAGCCAGAGGGAGATGTAATCATGTTGTTAGCCTGTGTAGTGTTTACTATCTATGACAGAATTGGAGGGGGGGGGGGGCGGTTGCATCTGATCTGAAGAAAAAATTGTGTAAATGACAAAGATATAGTGAATTCTTTTGTAATGAAAGAGTGTGTTTAGTGATGGAGTTGTAATACTACTGGCATTAAAAAAGGGAAAAAAGTTTTGACTTCCTGAGTGTCTCACCTGTGACAGTCAACCAGCTCACTGGTGACTCTCCAGCTCCTGAAATGCTGCATTTGTAAAGTCCTTCATCAGACTTGGAAACTCTGCCGATGGTCATGTATCCTGTGGAGCTGTTCCTGATGGGGAGTCCATCTTTGTAGAACTCAGCTGTGAAGCTGGAGGAAGTTGTCTTGTTTCTGCAGGTCAGAGTCACAGCTTCTCCCTCCACCACAGGAACAGCAGGACTCTCCAGGATCACAGAACCAGCTGAAAACCAACATGTATAAATCTATTCAATGATGTGTTTGATTATGACAACGTATTGCTTACTAAATGGAAACTTACCAGTAACAGTGATGTTGATAATGTTGCTTTTCTCCCCTCCTTCAGTCTCACATATGAACTCTCCACTGTCGTCTGGATAAAGATTTTTTATAGAGCAGGACGATCCTGTTGCTGTTTTCTCATTAGTGTAGCTGCATGATTTCATTTTCCCTTTCAACTTATGTACAACATTATAATGATAGACGCCCTCACAGTGAAAAGTTACCGCCTCATATTCAATGAACTGTGATCTGTTTGGAACAACACGAAGAAAAACTGCACCTGAGACAAAATAAAAGATTCACATTAGTTTTATTTTTCAATAACTGAAATGTGGGAGCACAGGGTAAAATAAGAAATCTCAAACTGATATAACTGATAAATGTTAATATCAGTTTAACAAGCCAGTACTTACCAACTCTCTGATCATGTGCACAAATTGGGATCATCACACTCATTACTGAAAAGACAAAAAGAGCTAAACTTGTAAACGTACTGATAAATGTATTTGTTGTTTGGCAGTTTGTTATGGTTGCTCGACATGAAACTTTTAAAACAACACAGTAGTAGATAAATTTTACTATCTTAAATGATTCCTTATATTTTAGTTTTAATGCGGGAATGAAAAAAGTACTCACTGAGTTTGATGCAGAGGGCTCTGACCTCCATAACGTCTTGCTGATTGTGAACAACAGTCTCTTCCTGTGTGGCTCATTTCTGCTGCTGAAACAATATTTAGCATTTAAAAATAGCTTTCAAAGAAGCAGTGACACTGCTGTTGTTGTCAAGCCTCAGTGTTTCAGTTCACACTCACTGGAGGGAAAGAACCAGCTAATGCTTCACTAAACCCAGAGTGACACTACTGTCTGAACACTGGAAAAAAAAATTTGCACTGCTTATGGGTTCATTGTATATGATGAAGGTGCTTGCACTTATCAGTGAATTAACCTGTTTTAAACTGAAGCTACGATTTGAAAGTATGAGACTGTGAGTACATCAAACAGAGATGTACTCTGTTTGATGTACTTGTAAACCAGAAATGTAAACCAGAACTTTATAGCAGAATACATTCTGGAATTTTATTTCAAATAATGATTTTTACGCAGATTTACCTCTTATTTTGACAATATACACTTGGGTGAACATGTGTTTTGACACGTACACAAGTTGTTCGGGTTTTTTTGTGTTTGTTTTTTTTTACCACTTAAACATATTCCAGTCATAGTTATATAATAGACATAGACATAATGTGTACACTCTCAGCTTTCATTTGAATATGATATCCCCATTCAAACTGGATGATGGGTTTAGTAGTTTCAGCTCCTTAACATGTGCCACGCTCTTTTTAATGGGATCAAAAGTAATCGGGCTGCTGACTCAAAGGCAGGAGTGAACAATTCCTTCATTATGTGACTTTCTTTTAAGCTGATGAAAGGCCTGGAGGTGTAGTCCTTGCATTTGGAAGATTTTGCTGTGAATCAAAAATATGCGGAGCTCTCTATGCAGGTAAAATAAGTCATCCTTAAGCTGCACTGTTAGAAAAAGCGTCTTGAAAAAACGGTGATATTCCGGCAGCTGGGGCGCCAAAATACGACCGTATAATTACAGAAAATAACTCCCGCATAAAAATACGGTTATTTCCAGTAATGAAAATACAAGTAATTGCGCTAATTTGACATGGGATCTCGCCTTTTTCAAGTGCCGCTAAACGTTAAATTAGGAACAAGTTAATGTCATTAAACAGTGAAATCATCTATAAATAGAAAAAGAAAACATCCCCAAAAAACAGTAATATTCCGGCAGCTGGGGCGCCAAAATACGACCGTAAAATAACAGAAAATAACTGTCCCATAAAAATACGGTCATTTTCAGTAGTGAAAATAGAGTTTGTTGCGCTAATGTTACATGGGATTCTGCCTTTTCCAAGTGCTTTTAGACATCAAATTAGGAACATTGTAACGTGATCAAACAATGAAATTACCTATAAACAAGGTCAATGAATGTGGCAATATGAATCATAATACGTAAATGTCCAGAAATATACAGTTAACAGTTGGTTTAACTAATAATGGATTGCATGCTCTGGGACAGACTGACAGAGGCGAGGCTGCCGTATCGCACCATCGGCCCCTCTGGCCATCGCCAGTAGGCGGTAGGTGAAGTGTCTTGACCACGGACACAACGACCGAGAGTGTCCAAGCCAGGGCTCGAACCGGCAACCTTCTGATCACAAGGCGAACGGCCAACTCTTGAGCAACACAAGCTTATAGGGATCATGTTATATACTTTTCCATAGCATTACATTTGAATTCAACAGTTCAATCTTTCAAATAACGTACAGATATTTGTGGAATCATGATACATTTGTGAATGTATTTTAACAATCTAAATATGCATATGTACAGACAGACACATTTAATAATCATGAAAATTATGTTTCATTACATTACAGTGATTTAACGTTAATTTACATTTGAAAGGTGAAGTCAAAGTCTATTTACGTAACTTTAATGATATTCTAGAAGAACAGAACAAAACTGTAAAATGCACGATTCTTTCCTACGTTCGCAGCCATACCCGCGACCTTGTTGTTGTTAGTTCACATTCATTGGCCGATGCTTAGCGTCATGTTATTATGTGTCCCAACATCCAATGGCATATCACATTGTTTTCATGGCCACACCCTCACCCCAGGTGCAGAGGCCTATTTCTGTTCAGGAATGTTGTGAATACTTTGAGATTTATATTAATTGCAATTCCTACCTCTACATTTATTTTTGAAAAAACATAATTAGCACAGTGTGGCCGTGAACTGATTTACATTGTGACATGCAAAGGAAACTTAACTAAAAAGCTCAAAGAGAGAGATTGAGCTTGTTATTCAACCCCAAGCTGGTAGGGGGAGCTTTTTATTTAAACACTTTGTGGTGCTTCCATATGCCTCAAGCTTCAACAACAGCACAACAGCAGTCACTCATGGTATAGCACTCCCTCTACAAAACAACAACTGTCAGTGACTCTGCACCACGGCGCAAACACAACATTCAAGATAACAGTTAAAAGTAACTAACCATAAACAATAAAACAAGAACATCTAAACAGCAGCACATGTCCCAAGGCATGATGGGAGAGAACTAGCTGTTTCTGGATGTATTTTTACGATCTAAATATGCATATGTACAAAAAATATATTTAAAAAACAAGTAAATTGTGTTTTACTATATTTACAGTGATGTTATGTTATTTTACCTTTGACATGTAAGATCACAGTCTACTTATGTAAATTGAATGATATCCTAGGAAGACAGTACAAAACTGTAAAAAAATTACAGTAATATACTTTGACATTACTATTTTTTGGAACAGTGTGTGAAACAGAAAAAAATCCATCCAAAAATGCTACAATATCAGGAGTGGCAAAATCTACATTTAGGTACATCCTGAGGAAGTAACCACTGGTGAACTTAATAAGACAAAAAGACCTCACAGTAGGTCTAATCACAGAATAATTTCTATGGTGCAGAGAAACCCCTTTTCAAGGGCGAACCAAGTGACAACACTCTGTATTGATATCCAAGTGGACAATAAAGAGAAGACTACGTGAAGGTAAATGTAAAGGATTCACTGCGAGGTGCAAGCCACAGAAACGATTAACCTAGATGTAACTGTGTTCATAGTGTCTCTTTAAATGTTTGTTTTGATCTTGGCTTGAAATAAAATATTGCCCGTTGCTGGTACTGGAACTTACTAACAAAGTGTGACAACACTACGTAGGGTTTCAGGGATGAGCTGAAGGATGAGCTGAAGGTATAGACCCACGTGATTTGCTGTAAAATGTTGTCTTGTCTCTGTGTTTTGTCAGCTCGTAAGACATGAGCAAACAGCGCCCATCTTCACAAAAAGTGGCATGAGCATCTGACTCAGCTGCTATCTCACCATGCTTTCTCTGGGATTAAACCACTTCAAAAATGGTTCATTGAGGGTTTGCAGTTTATTTAAAACTTCCACAACAATACAAATGACAGACTGCCACAGACTGCAGTTTCTGTAGTGTCCACTAGAGGGTAACTCTAGAAATGAGCCAGTGTAAATCATTGTTTATCTTCTATTAAGTCTTTTACCAGTGAGCCATGAATCATTCAAGCATCAAAAAACAGATAATTCAAGGAATGATCCAGTTCTGTGGAGACATAATAGACAGCTTAGTAAAAAACACATTGTATTTATGTTTGTTAGCACTTCATACTAGCATCCCATCACAAAACCACATAATTTATTCTAGGGGTGGGTTTTGATTATCGATTTATCAATTAAAATCGATTCTGGCTTGGGTAACGTGATATCAATTCATTAAAATCCTGAATCGATTTTTTCATGTAAATTTATTTTGCCCAAAATGCCAGAATCTCAGGTTAAACCTCACAAAATTTCAACAGCCACCAAACAGCTAAAACAGTAAATGAGAGCAGGTACACGGATTCTGCACCAAGACTTAAACATGTAAATGGTTTTCTTTCGTTTTTGATGTACTGCAGAATACTTTTTTATAAAATCCCAGGCCAGGAAAACCACCTTCATGTTTTTCTGTGTTTTATCTTCAGCTACTTTGACACAAAAGCATCTGCTGTGAGGCTCACACCTTTGATAAAGTCTTGCGTGTGTCAGCTTTCTTTTTATAGATACAAAAATATGTAAATGTACTGATCTGAATTATAATATTTCTGACTGTCTGAGGCAAAATTTCCCAGATTCAAATCAAATTGAATCAAATCGAATCGAATCGACCTTGTGAATCGGATCGAATCAATTCTAGAAATCAGTGACGATACCCAGCCCTAATTTATTCCCATTTGTTTAGTTTAATTTATCAGTTTCATCTTCACCACAGTTTTATACCTGTTCACTCTTCCTCCACACTCTCAGACTGAATGTTACATCTTCTGAGATGATATCTAACATCATGTCTTGTAGTATCTAATTACGCTGTTAATATCTAATCTTCATGTACTGTATAAATTGAACAGTCACTGTATTGTAAATATTTAGTGTCCCAGTCAGTCCCTTTGCATTGATGGCAGCATGTGTTCATTTCAATCCAACTCTGCCACCTGTGGTGAATCATGAACATTGCAGCATTTATTTTCATCAGCCCAAAAAACAATACATGTTTGTTGATGTTGAGTACATGAGTGTAATACTGCCATTAAAACCATTAAATTATGGATTTACTCATAATTTTTGTTACATGATTAAATGAATAGTGTTCTAAAATACAGTTTGAAGTTTATTAGGTATTATCAAATTCATTTATTTACAATTTTTCAGCTGCCTGGTAGAGAAACTGGGGAGACTGTGTGAGACCACTGTTTAAATTCATTTGCAGCAAACATGGTGTGTTATTGCACAGAACACGCGAGTGAACACAGCAATTATAATCAGACTGAATCTATGATGACTGTTATGATGCAATGAGTGAATTTGTGTGTGAACTGCACACAAAGAAAATGCCTTAAAAGAACAATTTCAATAAGTCTGCTTATTTTGAGAGAATGTTTGTATTTTTTTTTTAATTGGGGAAGGTTCTAGAAGACGTCCATGTGCTTTTGAGTGTTTCTGTTTTTTTCTGACTTTCATACTTTCCCTTTGTCATTGTGAAGCACTATAACTGATGATGTTGTCAATATGAATTAGTGTATACTCAAAAAGAAATTATAATTTTAACAAAAAACTTGCAATATATATATATATATATATATATATATATATATATATATTGTTGAGAAACACAATGCAGTCTTAATCCTATTAACTAATATTTTTATAGCCACATACTGACTGTAGATGTGTTTTGTGCAAACATAAAAAGTTTTGAAGAAAAAACTCAATGCATCAGGGAAATCTCCCAGCAGCCTACACCTACTAAGGGAAGATTCAGGGTCACCTGGTCCAGCCCTAACTATATGCTTTAGAAAAAAGGAAAGTTTTAAGCCTAATCTTAAAAGTAGAGATAGTGTCTGTCTCCCGAATCCAAACTGGAAGCTGTTTCCACAGAAGAGGGGCCTGAAAACTGAAGGCTCTGCCTCCCATTCTACTTTTAAATACTCTAGGAACAACAAGTAGGCCTGCAGTGCGAGAGCGAAGTGCTCTAATAGGGTGATATGGTACTACAAGGTCATTAAGATAAGATGGGGCCCGATTATTTAAGACCTTATATGTGAGGAGCAGGATTTTGAATTCAATTCTGGATTTAACAGGAAGCCAATGAAGGGAAGCCAAAACAGGAGAAATATGCTCTCTCTTTCTAGTCCCTGTCAGGACTCTTGCTGCAGCATTTTGGATTAACTGAAGGCTTTTCAGGGAGATTTTAGGACATCCTGATAATAATGAATAACAGTAGTCCAGCCTGGAAGTAATAAATGCATGAACTAGTTTTTCAGCATCTCTCTGAGACAGGATATTTCTAATTTTAGAGATTCATTTGACAACTACTCTTTCAAGGATTTTTGATATGAAAGGAAGGTTGGAGATTGGCCTATAATTAGCTAAGACAGCTGGGTCTAGAGATGGCTTTTTAAGTAAAGGTTTAACTACAGCCACCTTGAAGGCCTGTGGTACATAGCCGATTATTAGAGATAGGTTGATCATATTTAAGATTGAAGCATTAATTAATGGCAGGACTTCTTTGAGCAGTTTTGTAGGAATGGGGTCTAAAAGACACGTTGATGGTTTGGAGGAATTAATTATTGAAGTTAACTCAGAAAGATCAATTGGAGAAAAAGAGTCTAACTTAACATCAATGGTACTAAAAGTAGCTGTAGATAATATTACATCTGTGGGATGATTATTGGTAATTTTTTAGTAATGATAAAAATTTTATTTGTGAAGAAGTTCATGAAGTCATTACTAGTTAATGTTAAAGGGATTGTTGGCTCAGTAGAGCTCTGACTTTTTGTCAGCCTGGCTACAGTGCTGAAGAGAAACCTGGGGTTGTTCTTATTTTCTTCAATCAGTGACGAATAGTAAGATGTTCTGGCTTTGCGGAGGGCTTTCTTATAAAGCAGCAAACTATTTCTCCAGGCTAAATGATGATCCTCTAAATTTGTGACACACCATTTCCTCTCCAGCTTACGAGTTATCTGCTTTAGGCTACGTGTTTGAGAATTATACCACGGAGTCAGGGACTTTGGATTTGAGGCCTTAGTTTTCACAGGAGCTACAGTATCCAGAGTCGTACGTAGTGAGGAGGTAAAATTATTAACAAGATAATCGACCTCTGTTGGAGTAGCGTTCAGGTAGCTGCTCTGCTCTATGTTGGTACAGGGCATTGAAGATGATAACAGTGGGTGGATTATATTCTTAAACTTAGTTACAGCACTTTCAGAAAGACATCTACTTTGATAAAGTCTACTCTCCACTGCTGTGTAATCAATTATTGTAAATGTAAATGTTATCAGGAAATGATCAGACAGCAGAGGGTTCTCAGGAAACACTGTTACATGTTCAGTTTCTATGCCATATGTTAAAACAAGATCTAGAGTGTGATTAAAGTGGTGGGTGGGTTCTTTTACATTTTGAGAGAAGCCAATTGAGTCTAATAACAGATTAAATGCGATGTTGAGGCTGTCATTTTTAGCATCTACATGGATGTTAAAATCACCCACAATAATTATTTTATCTGAGCTGAGCACTAAATCAGATAAAAAGTCTGAGAAATCAGAGAGAAACTCTGTGTAAGGCCCAGGTGGACGATAGATAATAACAAGTAAGACTGGTTTCTGAGTTTTACAGCTGGGGTGTACAAGGCTAAGCATCAGGCTTTCAAATGAATTAAAAGTCTGTCTTGGTCTTTCGTTAATTAATAGGCTGGTGTGAAAAACTGCTGCCACACCGCCCCCTCGGCCTGTGCTTCGAGATTTCTGGTAGTTAGAATGACTCGGGGGTGTTGATTCATTTAAACTAACATACTCATCCTGCTGCAACCAGGTTTCTGTAAGGCAGAGTAAATCGATTTGTTGATCAATTATTAAGTCATGTACTAAGAGAGACTTGGAGGAGAGAGACCTAATATTTAATAATCCACATTTCACTGTTTTACTCTTTGGTTCAGATGTGGATACTGTATTGTTCTTTCTTTGTGATTTTTTTATGTTTAAGTTGTTTATTGCTGGTTTTTAGTTTGTGTTTTTTTCTGTTTGGGAGCTGACACAGTCTCTATGGGATGCTAAGTGGCCTGTATTTGTATAGCGCTTTGTTTAGTTCCTAAGGACCCCAAAGCGCTTTACACATTCAGTCATCCACCCATTCACACACTGGTGATGGCAAGCTACATTGTAGCCACAGCTGCCCTGGGGTGCACTGACAGAGGCGAGGCTGCCGGACACTGGCGCCACCGGGCCCTCTGACCACCACCAGTAGTGAAGTGTCTTGCCCAAGGTCACAACGACCGAGACTGTCGGAGCCGGGGCTCAAACTGGCAACCTGCAAGATTGGAATTAAAACCACTATAAAATATTTCATTGAGAGCAAATACAAGGTGAGCTTCTTCAGATTACAGTGGGCTTTGGAGGGCACTCACCAAAATACAAATACTGTACTGTTTAAAATACAAATATACATACAGTATATTACACTATAATGTATAATTAATTGTTTAGAACATGTGCTGGTAAAATGTATGTATTTTTCACCCAAGCAGCTGTAATGAGAAGCACTGGTGACATGGGTGCTGACTATGTACCTGGACTTGTTAATTTGTGTTCGGCTTATAAAATGGGTGCACTATCACAATGCATTATCACGACAAAATATAAACTGCAGCATGTACAGCCAACAGGACCTCAGTGCCCATTAATTTGTGCTGTATATAAATATCATGACAACTATAGATTGATTCATACACATTTTTATTAACACAAATGCAAATAAACAATGTACAGATAATGGATAATTGAAAATGAAACATACTTTTAGCTTGCCAGCGAAAATAATCAACATAGAGAAAATGTCATACACTGATTATTTGTTATATTACAAAATCTGAATATGAAAAGAAATATATGTGACCATTAATTCTGTAAAAAGTTAAGAAAATTAACAATTATTAAAGTACAACTAAAAACACCTATAGAATCCAAAAGCACAACAACCTGCCTTAAACAGCCCTATCTAAGGAATTTGGAACCATCATGTGTTGTCAACAATATGCTAATTGGAAAGAGAATGTTCTGTCATATCTCAGGCCTGCAAGTTTCCAGGCTTATGAGTGATTTCTACATGGCAGACCTTATGCGAGTACACAGTTCGATAAGATCACATCAACGTGTGTGGTTAAAGCTTAATTTCACTTTCACAAGTTATATAATAAATCGTATAAGCAAACACAAAGCACCAACAAGCACTGTACAAACAATAAAGATGATTTGTGCTGTCATTTACATACAGAACAGCCATTATTCTGTATGTGACATGTGTACTTTTGGAAGACAAATCATTTATTTTGTTTTGCATTTTTCCCCATTCAAACAAAGAATTAAATCAATATGGCTAACCTGATGCATCAACCCAGAACCTTCTTCAAAGTTTTAACATAATTATGTGAATGATGCCACACACTTTCTAACGACCCATGATCAACCCAGTATGTACCTTATAATCACTTTCTTTTGTATGCAGCTGATGAAATATGGCTTTTCTTCCCAAAAATTTGATTAAGATGGAAGTTTCCCTTCTTTAAAAAGCAACCCAAACACACTAATATAAACACATTACACCACACACACCACACACTAAGACTGTGGTTGTCTTCACTTGTTGGTATAACAACAACATGAGAGTTTTCCTGCCCTATGCAGATATAGCAGAGGTAACACCAAACTGCTGGGCAAGTTAAACCAAACCATATACATCAACATTGAACACTTGCCAGTGCTGCTCAGCAGAAGTGACTGCTTGAGAGAATTTGATACAAGAAAGCCAACAACCCATAGCCACACAGCGCAGGTTATAGCCGTGATGGTGTAGAAAACTCTCAGCTTTGATTGGTCCAACGTCTCCCTTTCCCTAGCCGCTTCCCCTGGCCCTGAGCGAATCAGAACACAGAGTGCAGAGAGGCTGCAGAAAGATATGACTATTATGGAGGGAACCAAAATGCAGAACAGTGGGGCAGTTTTGTAATTAGGAGGTAATAACACTTTAACACAGCTCAGTCCAAAGCTCAGCACCCAAACACAGCCGATGCAGATGTTTCTGATCCTGACCCCACGGGCATTTCTTAAACGCATGTAGGTGATGGGGTGAACAACAGCCAGATAACGCTCTACACAGGTCAGGATGTGGAAAAATATCTCTCCATAATAAGCAAAACGAGAAGCGTGTGATCCTACAGTCTCACTAACTAAGTGATTAGTGTATGTGCCATAATAGATGAGGAAGCACCCCAAGACCCAGATCAGCTCCATGGCAGCCACGTGGTAGGTGAAAATGTCAGAGTGGCTTGCTGTTTTAAAGGAGCGCTGCCGCCTCCATCTTTGGTGACCAACATAAAAAACAAGAACAGAAATAGTGAGTAGGAGGATGAATCTCACTGCATAGAACGGAATGAATTTCGGTGACTTGTAGGAGCAAAAATAGTCCAGAAGATAGTTTGAGGTGGAGTTAAATGACATATCTCCTATATGTTGTAGGTCTGAAAAGAAAAAAAAAACACAAAACAATTAGAGAGACAGACAGGGGAAGGATTAAAAGTTCAGTTATGATGCATCGTATTAAGGAACTGTACTTTAAGGCAGTCATGGACCAGTTAGTATAGCAAATATATAAACCAAGATATATGGGATTATGTAGCAAAGAAAAAATAGATACATATCACTAAATGTTTTATATTTTAGATTCCTCAAAGTAGCCGCACTTTGCTTTGTTGACACCATTGCAAACCCTTGGCCTTCTCTCAATGAGCTTCATTATGTAGTCACCTGAAATGGGTTCCTGTCACAAGTGGGCCTTGTCGGGTTTCATATGTGGAATTTCTTGCCTTCTAAATGGGGTTGGAACCACCAGTTCTGTAGTACATAGGTCAGTTTGGTACACAGATTAGAGACCAGATAAATGCAACACTGTGTTCTAGTAGGAGACACATTTCTACATCAACTGTTCAGACGAGACTGCATGAATCCAGCTTTTATGGTCAACTAGCTTCTAAGAAACCACTACTAAGGAAAAGCAGAAGAGATTTGTTTGGGCCAAGAAACACAAGGGACAGACTTTAGACCAGTGGAAATCAGTGCTTTGGTCAGATGAGTCCAAATATGAGATCTGTGGTTCCACCCATTGTGCCTTTGTGTGATACAGAATGTAAGGAAGAGGACTCCCTTACTACATTTATTTGTATTATATTATCTGTATAGCACTTTAGAGCACACCTTTCACTTTATTAAAAGCACCTTATCAAGCACTTTATTTAGCATTGCACTTTAAGCATGGATTTGCACAGTAAAACATTTGCACACAAGAAGTTTAAATTTATTGATTATTTATTGGGAATTTTAAAATCAGTTGGTAGCCTTGATTCAGATCCTGCACAGCTGCTCCTCATCAAGGAATGTGGTGGTTGTCTGTCAGGAGAGAAGAATGGTGATTGACATTGTGATTAAGGTTTACCAGTAAGGAAAACTAATGCAAATGTGTGTGTGAAATCTAGGAAGAAAAGTGGCGCAAATAAGTGTTTGTAAGATAATGATTACTCACCTTTCTTGCCTGTGTCCTCTTCAGGGTGTTTGGGCAAATGTTTCCCCGGGGTCCAGACACCATTTAAAGGTTCCGGAGAGACCATTGGTAAAGAGAGTGTGGTGAATCTTTTTGTGCTTGGGTTTCTGGGTTTTTATAATATTGGGTTTGGTGTAACATTAAAGTGTGAACTATTTATTAATATGAAAATGTGAAATGTATTTATGTATTTATTTATTCTAATTGATATATTGTATACTGTGGTGGAAGGTTGGGATTTAAGAATTTACCTAAGAGTGGAATAATGGTTTGGTCTGTGACAGCTGAACATATTTAAGGCTGCTGGTTG